>BLIY01000020.1:2143-217887 GCA_023705535.2 Babesia ovis
CAAAGGGGTCGCTTTGACCGCCCATTCTGTGTAAGGCTATTGAACTTGTTCCTGGTGTCGCATATGATACACTACATCCACAACTCCCCGGCGGAACTACACCGCATGAGCTGGTATAGAGTGCAAACTCCACGCAAGGGTGTAGGCTTAACACGTACTGCGCTACCACTGGACCGCGACGCGCAGTAAGAACGCTCAGCACTCGCGCGAATCACAGTGAAAAATGATGGTCCACTGATATTGACACACAAAGAAGCACGTGTGAAATTGAGAAAATCAAATTACGGCGCGAGGGGAAATCTCCAATACTGGCGCACCCGCCTTATGATGGGCATACGGTAAGGAGTTATCCCCAGACCAGGTACCACAGCGAAAATAAGTCATAGTGGTACATCGGGAAGGTTTTTAACTAACCGAATCTTTGGAATTTGCTTGAACAATTTAATAATACTCAAGGGAGCCACGACACATGATATATGTGTGCTCTGTTTCTGGATGGAGCAAGTAGTACTCAACACACCTTAACGACGCTATGCAGTGAGAATGCCTCTGTACGGGGATTTTATCCCAACAATATCATTATACAAAAGGGTGTATTTAAGCTATGTATCCAATAGATCTGACGTAGCTACTGACTGCTAACTACATAGCTAAAACGAGCACATAAATATTTCACATTAGGAACAGAGGCAATGTCTATTAAATTATAGACTACCATTTGCAATATAAGAATGGCAACGGCTTTTATATGGACTCAAGAGATAGGCACATGAGCCCGTTACGGTAACACGCAGCAGCGGAATGCGTCGTGGAATCGCTCATGTTGTGGTTAGAAGATATACCAATTTGGTTTTTGTAATCCAATAATGACGGCACCATCCAGGAGTGGCCCTGTGAGACCTCCTCTTATATTTGGGTGGAATGTACATACACCTAATACCGGTGATCTGCTGCGAATCATCAAAATAATAGAGGGTGCAGGCATATCGTTTGTCGCTCTCAACCTCAATTCTGCAGAAGATGGAGGGAATGAAGAGACATTTGTGCCTCTATGCGGTAGTGATTTAGTGCTAACGTACAACTATTGGAGCCAAAGGATAGTCGCTCGTATCGACAATGTAGGAGGGGCCTTCAAGGCTTATTTGGAATGGGCAGCTTATCTAGGGCTAAGAGCAGTTTGTATACATTGTGAGCCCATCTTCCAACAAGCAGGGTCACTAAGCGAGACTCATGAACTGTTGGCCAATCTGGCACAGCGACTCAAGGCATATCTGCATTCCCCTAATATGCCTACTGTGTGCCTATCATTTGCTGCCAACGATGCGGCATGGGGATACTGGAGCGCAATACACGAAATGACGAATTACACGCCACAGCTCAAGGTCGCTATACTAATCGACGAAGATAATGCAGAGCACTTGGAAAGGTGGATAGCAGAGCCATTGACGGCGGTTATTATCAGGGAATCGTTATTTGTGAAGGAAGGTGAAAATGTGCGTCTTAAGCCGGCAGTTGTGCCTCATCTAATGTTCCTCCTCACACATGATGTCAAAATCATGTTAAGTGGAGATTTCAACTTCAATCTGTTAAGGGAAGCTAGCGAATTACGTAGTACGGACTCCTTGGAACTGATCTCACTCAGAGATTTGGAGACGCCGCCTATGGAAAATGGTATTGGGATTAAGGAGGCCATGTCAGCCGTTAAGGCTGTCTATGCCGCAATGCCACCACTCAGTGAGGCGCAGAAGTTCAGTATTGAATATCACGATGTGCTTCAGGAGCCACTGCAACCAGTACGTGACAACCTAGAGACCGCTACGTACGAATACTTTGAACGATGTACAAGGAAGTATGCGCAGTATGAATCAGCCATTAATGCATGGTTGAAGGACTTCCTTGCTGGTAAAATACCGAGGATAAACGCTGCTGAGAACGGTTGTTTAGGTGGGAAACAAGAACCATGCACTAGACCGGTCATATACATTGTGGGGGCTGGTAGGGGTCCTTTGGTGGACTGCAGCCTGAGGGCATTGAATCATCACAAAGTTGAAGAGTTCTCGATATATGCTTTGGAGAAGAACCCTGCTACTGTGTTCACATTAAAGCACAAGATTGCGACTAACGCAATAAATGGGTGGAACAAGGTCAAGATTATTTTCCAGGACATGCGTACGTTGAAACCCAGTGAACCCGCGGACCTCGTCCTTAGTGAACTTCTAGGTTCATTTGGTGATAACGAGCTTGCACCGGAATGTCTAGATGGTGTACAAAATGCCTTCCATTCATACTATCCTGGACACAATGTCACGTTCATGCCCAACAGCTTTATTTCGTATGCTGAACCTGTGTACGCACCAAAAGTATGGGCAAATCTGAATTTGCTTAAAACTGAAAAGCATTTCCAACAGCCGTATATCGTGGCGTTGCACAAAATGTGTAAGATCGTTGATGAACCTAAGGCTTGCTTTAAATACGAACACCCAAATGAGCATGTGAAGAAGTGGAAAAGGGGTGACGGCGATCTGCCGGGTACATGTCTTCATCCTAACGATCACAACGATCGTTACATATGCGTTACATACAAGGCTAAATTGGACTGCTTTATCCATGGTTTTGCGGGATATTTCGAATGTATGCTATACGGCGATATCAAAATGTCCATTGTGCCAGGGGTGATGGACGATCAGATCAGCTGGTTCCCCATGTTCTTCCCTTTGCTTTCACCGATCTATGTGAAGGAATCACAACTAATAATGTTGCATTTTTGGAGGAAACATGATGAACGTCGCATCTGGCATGAATGGGCCCTGACTCTACCCCACGTAACCACCCTACATAATTCTAACGGTACCTGTCATTCGGTTATGAGATAGACTATGACCCGTATAGCGCCGCCCATGTATATAAGGTGGCATATAAACCGAATGCTAAAAGGCATATAATCTGATCTAATCAAACAGCACCATCCTTTATATAACCATAAGCTATAATGGTAAAGCCTTTTGTCTATTAACCATTATTGTGTTGGCAATTAACCTTGCATCACTGTTGGCCTATTGTATTGTATCTATGCCCCGGTGGTGTAGCATTATGGTAGTCAACGACGTAACAACGTATAATATGGTTAGCTGTATGATGTTAAGTGGTGTCAGATATACCGGAATCCATTAATCATATAATATTGATGGCAACAACGGGTCCCATGACTATGGTTGACCTACTCACCTTCAACCGACATCTAATAAACTATTATGATTGTACAATGGCATAGATATGGACTATAGGTCGGGTATAATTGAATCAGTGTGATCTTTTGTTATGTCGATGTAGTATTACTAACATCTGTAGTCTGTCAATGTAGATTCTACTGTAAGTATGATTTCGAACGAAAACACTAACGACTTTGCTAACCGGCTTATTATCGTAAGTCATCTAACATGTTCTCGGTTCTGATAGATGAGAACACGTCTTCTGATGTCACAAAACTGTATACCATCAGAGATCCATTTATGGGGAATCTTATACAGATGATTGTATTTGACACTGCCATATTAAAATATTCATCTGAGCACCGAATATCATCTATACATGATATAGGATATCATTCTAGCTGGAAATATCAAACATGCGCAGAAATCATCTGGGGTAATTAATATTCCGTGAATGGAATATTGGGATTAAGACAACAACCTGATGTGTCCGTTGATTGCCCATTAGACTTTATTCTTGCTGTCTTCTCAAAACTCTGTTAATTGGCGAATGCAGTTCAAACCTCTGGATTATCATTAGCCAGTAGAATACATATATAGATCTACTAATATCAGGTCCAGTGAATACTTCACGCTATCGTGTACTCCATATTCCCAACTTGTTCATTTGCATCCTGCATAGCAACATCTGTTCCGTGATGGCAAAAGAAGCAGGCCTTTATTCTTCCAACTCCCATATGGCTGTGGAGACCCGGGGCCGCAATGGTATGCGCCGGTTGGTCAAACTGCTCCTGGGTACTGCGGCTATCACCAGTTTCATGAATGTCAACGTCTCAGCTGCAGCAGTAAAAGAAGGGGTTGAGTCAGTGGATCCACAGGATGGAGTTGTGAAAACGGTCGCATCCGAGGGTGATGAACCCCAAAAAAAGAGCCTACGAGCATCCGGTGACAAGCAACAGGAAGACAAGGAATCTTTAGAGAAGTATGGTGACCGCATGTACGATGTGTTGTACAATCTCTCTCGTTCTGATTTACCACAGACTGTCATCCCACGTCATCATTTCCACGACGGTGAGGATCTAAAGGCAGAGGCTCGCAAGAAGTACTGTGATTGTAAGAAAACCCACTGTTCTTGCAGTCAACCCATTTTGATCATTACCGAAGAAGAAATAACGTCAGATGAGCCCGATGAATGCGATGAACTACCACAGGCACAACTCCCAACGGTGGATAAATCAGAAGAAAACAAACCCAGAGGAACTGTTAGCCTAGCTGATCCACTCTATGATTTAGAGCACAATAAAGATTGGGGGTCAATAATAGACTTCGATTCTCTCTACGAACGTGGTCGGGACATTAAGAAGAGAATCACAAGATTTGTATTGAAAAATGTAAGAGATAAACGATGCAGGAAAATGGCAAGGCTACTTGAGGGCGACAGGCTACTAAAAATACCAATTGATTTAGCTCAAAAACTCAGCGTAGTAGAATCTGACAAGCTACCAGATGAATTAATCGAGGATCTGGCTGATTGTATAGCCGACGACTTAACTACGGAAATATGTGGTCCAAAACCAGTTTCACCAATATCATTGCTACCAACGAAAGAATCCAAATGGCTCGATATTCGATGGATGATGAAAGACTATATTATAGACGCGTTGATTTGGTAGTCTGTGATTTTAGTGATCAGTATATGGATCAGACAAAAATGTATCTGTTAGTATAGGGGTGAATTGTCGGTTTATAACATACAACTGAATCAAACATTGAAACATATGATTAATTGTGGCTGCATCAAATAAGCATTAGATAATCTGTTCTCCATGTTGTTCTACTGCACCATATTCCGTCATTTGTTTTGGTAGACGTCATTATGGTAGGCATCTATAGGAATGCTTAGAAACTTCGTGTGTTAACTGTGATTTGCATCCTGCGGTTGTTGCCCCAATGGCTACCTGTTGGTACACTATTTGTTCAATACTTGAAAAATGTGCAAGTATACGCAAACGCCCAGTTTACAAACGTTTATGTGAGCGTAGTGACGTCTTAGTCATGTCACCCAAGGGCACAGTGCGGTGAATCAAACAAATGACCAGAGCTAGTGTCCATTACCATAAAGTGCAATGACAACCAATTTTGATGAAACAAACACACTATAGTGACTGCAAATATAGAGTAAATGTTGGACCGTTTCACGCCTATGTCGTTATACGTGAAGACGTCATAGATCCACGAGTGAAATAAATTGATACCATTAGCGAAAACCTGGCTTCCATCCACCAATCACATCATGATATGGTTACTTTTACATATGGAAGATCCGTAGGTGCAAATAAGTGTGCGACCCAGGTAGCGGCAGAACCGCAAACCTCAGGTTGGCAGCCACAGGTTTTGTCAAACTAGACTCACCAATGTGAATGCGCCATCCTTCCAACGTTTATTACATATTTAGGGCGTGTTGCATCCACTTTCTAGGGTAACAAGTGCGGCTAGGTAGCGAGCGCTATGTGTTGGCTATTGTGAATGACGTGTGTCTAACCATGGCTTCCCCGGGTGACATGGCATTCAGAGTCACGTCACTGGTGATATAGCTACAAAACACAAATCTCCACATCGTGTTGGCCTGTAAGACCTCATGTATAGCCTGGTCCAGCCAGGGAGGGACTGAACGACGATGCATCAACGTGGTGGGTTGCCCAGCGGTTTTGTAACATGACCGGAATACAGGTAGCCACCTGGACCTTCTCACGCGACAGGCGCGTTTATCTGACTTTTGTTGACATAGGGAATGGGATATATAGAGGGACACTTGTCCAAAATATTGTACTATGGTGCCATCCATGTGGCATGCGTGTCACCGTCGCAGACTTTCCCAATACAGGCTTATCTTACACGTTGGGTTAGACATATGGTTACCTTTTCACTTTATCTGTTGGTAGGATTCCAAACTTCCTATACTCTGTGTTATTCCATACACCTACTAGCAAATTTAGAGGTACAGTCACCAGGTTTCCATTAACCTTGATGCATTGTACTACCTAGTTATCTTTGATTGGCGTTGTTGTTTAACATTTGACGGATTGAGTCTTTTATCTGTTGTAACAATGGAAGGATTCGTTTCTAACAAGAAGGTCACCAAATTGATCCTAGGTATTGCTGCTGTTGCCGGTGCTACCGGTGGCTCAGTCTTAGCGGAGAAGCATACCAAGCATGTTGACTTCCATCACCTTGGCGGAGACGAGGATATAGGTGATGTCCCATTCGAGAGTGATGCTGTAATAAAACCTGTTGCAGAAATCCGCAACCATGGTGTCGATTTCCTTGAAAATGGCGTTGGCGATGAAATCAGCTTCAACCCCGTTGACAACTTCCGCGGCCCTCTTGATGAGATCGTCGATGTTGGTGATGAAATCAGCTTCAACCCAATTGAGAACTTCCGCAACGGCTACGAGGAGACTGTCGATGTTGGTGATGAAATCAGCTTCAACCCCGTTGATAACTTCCGCAACGGTTACGTAGAGACCGTCGATGTTGGTGATGAAATCAGCTTCAACCCAATTGAGAACTTCCGCAACCGCCATGATGAACTAGTATCTGAAGCGAAGCACGATATGCCTGATTACGTCGACACCGTTGACAACTTCCGCAACCGCCATGATGAACTAGTATCTGAAGCGAAGCACGATATGCCTGATTACGTCGACACCGTTGACAACTTCCGCAACGGTTACGTAGAGACCGTCGATGTTGGCGATGAAATCAGCTTCAACCCCGTTGACAACTTCCGCAATAGGTTCGATTACGACGATGTTGACGCCGTTGAGCCTGGCGACATTGTTTTCCCTGAGTCTACTTCTGATAATGTGCCACCAATTCCCAGCGGTCCCAGATTCAGGGTTGATAACAATCATGCTAGCCGTGTTAACCCAGCCCATGTAAGGGCCTACTTCAAGTCCAACGGCTTTGAAGCTGACATGAAGAACGGTAAAGAGAACTATAAGATGATCCTTGACGGTGTCCACGAATATTTCGTTGAAAACAAGTCGCTTCATCAGTACGTCCCACTTTTGGAGACCGTCATTAACAGCGCTGACATCAACTTGCCCGATGCCATTATCCGTCTTCTAGGCTGTCGTAACCCAAGCTACATGGACACCACCTACACTGTCTACATTGCCAACCGTATTGCCAGGCTTATGGTTAATGTGTTGGTCCCTCAGAGACCAAATACCTTCAAAGGACGTATGGCACGTCTTGACCTCATGCACATGTTCTTCACTTTAATCATGGAAGCCATGACTTCCAAGTACAACTAATCCGTACCTGTGTCAATTGACTTACTACAAAAGTTCAATTCTTCGAGTAACACGGTCAGGATGTTGTGTAGTAACAAGTATTTATGCTAACAGTTTGATCTATGAAACAGATCATTACAATTTTCGTGATATAATATAAGTTATTTATTTCAACTGATTAGTATAATGCTTATGTAGTTTACCATGGTCTTTGGTCCACTACTGCTCCGTCTTCAGAAATACCTAAAGTCTACCATGGTTACACTGTATTCTGATGTGAAGGTTGTTTACCTTACGTATTCGAATGGATTCACTCAACAGTTTCCCAACCGAACTATAGCTATTACGTTAGCTTCCACCTCATAACAGTATTACCTTAGTAATGCCTAATTCGGGAACATGACGGTGTACATTTAAAGGACACTGAGACATGGTCTAAGGGGAACAACTTTCCTTGTCTCAAAACCATCGAACAACAACTGAGTCTGACATTATATATACAAGGCGCAAAAGTTGCCTTTGACACATGACTTCCTATTTCATGTAGTAGTCTGAAGCTACAACAGTCATCTCTTGATACTCATCTCGAATCTACCACAGATAAAACACCTTTGCAGATCACATGCATTACCTATTGGATTTGGTTGTAACGAATGACAAGTACCAGACTCAACACAACTATTATAGATCATATTGCAAATACACTTCATGTGACAGCCAAACCCATTTGATTCCATCATAGACGCTACATCCACATGTATGAATTTTATATATCATAGGGGAAATGCACAGTGACCAGACTATTGAAAGCACAGGCCGGCAGGTATACCAGTATCTTTCGAATGCTTTGATGGCCACAATGCAACCTGTATAACCATAGTTACACAGCTAATTTATTCATAAGATTCACATATGATCCATTAGCAAGTATACCTTAGGTAAGCTACTGCTGCTGTTGTAGATCTTCTAGGCGACTTGTCCCCCGCTGTCTGAGGATCCTAATTCTTCCCCACCACGGACCCTTGTTCACTAATATTCCCAACCGTTAACGTCGCATCTTAAAATTTTCCACAAACTATCACAATGGTAAGTGTATTATCATTATATATTAGTCCCTATTAATTTACTGTGCAAACCGTTGTTATGTGTATGTCGCCTTCTACTCCAATAGTGACAACCAGCATTAGCATATCAATCCGTTACTCCTTATATATATATATATATATATCCTTTTTATTTTCATCTATATTCTATATTATGATCTAACAATAGAAACTTTTGATCGTTTGTTTCATGTCTGGTACACATATAGACAGGTCAACAATGTATCTGCATTTAAACCTCAATTTTAGTTTTATATAATGATTTGAATGTATTGTTTGATATTGTATTTTAATTATTTTGTATTTTTTGATATTCAACATCCGTTTCCGGGATGTCGTCACATCATTTGTTATATACATATCTTTACGCGTGTCACGTCAAAAATCTATAGTGCTGTTACACCGCGCACAACTTCAGTGTTTACAGGTGAAATTGTCTCAAGAGCGTGCCAAAGAGTTGGCAGAAAATGCCCGCCTAATTGCTGCACCCGGAAAGGGTATTCTCGCTGCGGATGAAAGTACTGGTACTATAAAAAAGCGTTTTGATAACGTCGGTGTTGAGAATAACGAGAAGAACCGTGCTGAATACCGTTCCATGCTGTTCACTACTAAAGGTCTCGGCAAATTTATTTCTGGTTGCATCCTTTTCGAGGAAACCCTGTTCCAGCAGTCCCCCACTGGCAAGAGCATGGTCCAGCTTTTGCACGATGAAGGCATTTTACCAGGTATCAAGGTAGACAAGGGTCTGGTTACCATACCCAACACTGACGAAGAGGTCAGCACCACTGGTTTGGACGGATTGGCTGAAAGGTGTCAGAAGTACTACGAGGCTGGTGCCAGGTTTGCCAAATGGCGTGCTGTGTTATCTATTGATGTCAAGAA
Source organism: Babesia ovis (assembly GCA_023705535.2). Classification (NCBI taxonomy): domain Eukaryota; phylum Apicomplexa; class Aconoidasida; order Piroplasmida; family Babesiidae; genus Babesia; species Babesia ovis. The sequence continues at coordinate 11,636 of BLIY01000020.1, forward strand.
AAACAAGCCGTCTAACTTGTCCATTCTCGAAACTGCCCACACGTTGGCTCGCTATGCTGCTATTTGCCAGGAGAACGGGTTGGTGCCAATTGTAGAGCCAGAGATTTTGGCTGATGGTGACCATTGCATTGAAGTGTGTGCGGAAGTTACTGAGCGGGTGTTGGCCGCTGTCTTCAAGGCCCTTAACGACCACAAGGTTCTTCTTGAGGGTGCCCTTCTTAAGCCTAACATGGTTACCCAGGGTGTTGACTGCAAGGAGAAGCCAACCCCCCAGACTGTTGGCTTCCTTACTTCTCGTGCTCTTCGTCGCACTGTTCCACCGGCCCTTCCAGGTATCATGTTCCTATCTGGTGGTCAGTCTGAAGCAATGGCCACTCGTCACTTGAACGAGATCAACAAGTGCAACCAGCACCCATGGAGCCTCAGCTTTTCCTACGGCAGAGCTCTTCAATCTTCATGTTTAAAGACATGGAACGGTTCTGCGGCTAACGCCGCTGCCGCTCAGGCCGTTCTATTGAAGCTGGCTCAACAAAACTCTGAGGCAGCTCTGGGAACCCTTAAAACAGAGTTAGCTGATGACGGTGAATCTTTGTTCGAGGCCAAATACATCTATTAAACTTAAATACATAAAGTTATATACTTATTCAGCACTTCAGATACATTTTTTGTTTTTTGTCTCTTGGCTTGCCTCCCCATCAACAAGTCCATTAACTCATTGCTACTACGGCGCACTGCATGATCAACCACCGTTTACGCAGGCAACTGGTCATAAATATACATCGCTATTATTTGGAAGGTTACCTGGCCATCCTGAACGATGTCGCTACCGCTGGACGCGTCCACGAAAGTGGTCACAGAAGCCCCTGATACAAATATACAAAACATGAGCATACAAGAACTAAATATGCTAATATTACGACTGGAAGAGGTGTGTCTATTTTGTGATGTGAATCGACATCGTGTGTTGCAGGAGATAAACCAGATGCAGAACCTGGTTAATGTCTTATCGGTGGCGGTAGAGCGTCTAAATGAGTCTAAAAGTTGCCTCAATGACTTTAATGGAAGGCATAACGAGATTCAACTACCATTAACATCTCTTGTCTACGTCCCAGGTACCTATTGCATCATATGCTGCCACGTCACATGATTTCTTAGGGGAAATTGCCAACCCGGGGAAGGTGCTAGTTGCGGTTGGTACAGGGTACTTCATTGAGATGACTACGGATAAAGCAAGAGACTTTTATGATCGGTATGTTAGATGGCGGACTATATACATTCCCTTAGTAAGATAGAGGTTGTAGAGGAGCAGTTGCGCAAGCTCCATACAATATGCTCCGCTAAGAACAAGCAGATTACTCAAACCTACTCAATCCTTGACCACAAGCTGAGTCTTTTGCGTACTACTCAAGCATCCTCTTCAGCCTCCACCGCCACCGTATGAGATGGGGGATATAATAGTATCCTTCGCAAATATATGAGCTTTACAGACACAGAAAAAACTAATATCGCATTCACTATACCTTTAAATATAAAATCACACTTATCCGTGCAATAAATACCCTATTTTGGCCGAATAATTCTCTCAATGTGTAACACGGCAATGTGTCGGTGATTCCTCCGGGTCAATTGTATGCTAACACTGAACATGGCGTATTATGGTTATGGCAAATCTACTTTTAGACCACAGGGAAGAGATTGTTGCAGCGATTGAGAACCACACTCTCGTTGCTATCTCCGGATGCTACGACTCATACGCTGCTTCATATATTCCCTTCTTTCTATATAAGGCAGGTTTTACATCAAGCAGCTCCTGTAATAAGAGCCCACCTAGGATAGCAGTTGCACAATCTCAAACAAATGATGTCCTGTCAACTGCCAACTCTTGCTCTTTGTTGGTTGGCGATCCTTCAAAGGTATCCTACCATGTTGAATCGATTAAGCCCGTGAATTCAACCTCAGATATACTTTATCTTACTGAAGACTGCCTACTAAAGTGTGTACTTGCTGATCCACTTCTGTCGGATTACGGTGTTATTGTCTTGACAAATTTGGAGGAGCGCCTGCTAACTACAGAAGTAATCTTGGCTCTATTGAAACGTATCACATCTAAACGTTCTCGATTAAGAGTTGTTTTATGTTTCGATGGTGGTCACGTGGATGAAATTTTGGCTTTCTTCCGTTACTCTTCCAAGGATAGCACCCAATTTGAAGCAGAGGGCAACGATGCACCGAAGCCACAGTTGGGTAACCTACGTCCACTCGGTAAGACTTGCCACGTAAATCTGAGGCCCCAAGAAAAACTTTATGATGTCCTATATCTGTCTGCACCGTGCGCAAACTACTTGAATGCCTCTGTATCAACAGGTATGTTTCTACATATCACCACATTTATCTGTAGTATGGAACATATGCAAGAATGAACCACTGGGAAATATATTGGTATTTGTGCCATCCAACGTGGAGGTAGAGATGCTTCAGACAAACCTAATGGAGAGTGCCAAGCTCTTTCGAGACCAGGGTACAAGCAGTTTGAGTATCGTGCCTTTATATGCTAATGAAACAATCGACAACCATCGCAAAAACCACCATCATGCGGCTAGAACTATCTACATCTGTTGCGACTTCAAGGATTACCGCAGCAAATTGGATACGATCACATACGTTGTTGACTGTGGTTTCTCTCGTCGCAACATTGCAGACTATGTCCACACTGGTTTCGTCGAGTGTAACGTACATGCTACCCGTGATGAGATGCGCCAAAGATCGAATATTATCCGTGGTAAAGGTAAATGTTTTAGGCTTCTCACGGAGTCCGATTTTAATGACAACACCCTCGTGATGGAGTATCCAATTTCTGAGATAAAATCCAACGATCTTACCTCTACAATTTTGTTTATCAAATCGTTGGGTGTCAACGTTTTCTCTCAATTTGAGTTCGTTGTACAACCACCGATCGCCGCAATAGAACATGCGCTCACCATTCTGTTCCTGTTAGGTGCCATAGACAACAGCGGTGAAGTTGTATATCCATGTGGTAATGTCATGGCAGAGTTACCTTTTACCCCCATGCTGTCTAATTTCCTCTACCGCAGCACAGAACTCGGCTGTTCGGAGGAGGCTCTAACCATATGTGCAATGCTAGATATGCAGGACATGGTATTGAAGCGCGGGAACACGAACTCGCTCCACCAGACTGAACGTTTACAGGCGGCTATGCTTGGATTTGCAGCAATGGAGGGTGACTTGCTCTCTTATTTCAACGTGTACCAGCTTGCTCGATACTACCGAGATGAGGATTCTAAGTGGCTTGGAAGGTTGGCTTGCATTATTTTTATCGATGCAATATTTCACAGACACATGGTAAATGCTTCTGCAATCCGTGCTGCGGAGAAGAAAAGGGCACACTTGGCAGCAATCTTGAAAAAACACCAACTTCCTCAGGTTAGTGCAGCAATTGAAGCCTCACATACAAGCAGGAAAGTTGTGGTGACAATGTAGCTGTGTTGATGGAGACCATTTTTAAAAGTTTCTTTCTGAACGTGGCATGTAAAGAGCATCTTGTGAAGACTATCATAACCTCTCGGCAGCTTGATGTTGAACTGAGTGTTAAGACCAGAGTGGTAGATGACGAGGGCAACGCCATCCTCACCAACGAACTACAGCCATATCTTATGGTCTCTAGGTATATTTCTTGTATTGGTATTAACATTGTTGTAGTCTGGATGCCACCAAATCTCGACGACTATATATCCACCCTGCCTCCTTCCTAGCGAATGAGCAGCCGGATTGGGTAGTATTTAACGAGGTATAGTTCCATCATTGACTAGGTCAATCTATTTTCAGTCACTTGACATTAATGGCGAGCTTTACATGAGGGACGTGACTGCTATCCAGCCAGAGTAGGTGTTCTACCTCGTAGACATTACACATTCTAACAGATTCCTCCAAAAATATACACCGCAGTATTATGGAGAGCTACAAGTGCACCGATATCTTGGAGATTATTGAGTTCCACCACGTACAGTGACGTCGGTGTGTGGTATATGCGTTTCGACTCCCCTCTTATGTGCGCTATCAGTTGACATTGGGCCTAAAATGTTTTATTAATACTTTGTTTCACAATTAATATCATCTCTATGGTACCTTGGTCTTTTGTTGTGGTATATTTCGGCGGGCGATGTCCTGCCATTTTGGCCAGTCTTTGGTGGCTGGAGCTGTCACTAAAGCTACGCAAAGCACATTATACAGAACCTATACATACAAAGGATTGCGTTTGACAAGCTGTATATACTGTGCTTCTTCAAAAAACAATGTTTTGACAACATTTTTCTTATACCGCTTTACCAGTGGTAGGAACTTACCGCCCACATCGCAGATATTCAAACAACCGGAACGCCATGAAGAAAGTGAAGACAAATTCATGTATCTTCAAAGCCGTTTCGCTCAGGAACCAAGCGCCCAACCACTGAAGGAGGCTGACTCTATAGGTACCACCCTTTTTGGTTTATTTATTGCCTTGTTTGGTATAACCTTTGCCTGTGTACCTCTATACGAATTCTTTTGCCAACAATCGGGCTACATGGGTACAACAAAAAAGGTCAAGACCTATAAAATGCCGCCAGAAAGTGAGTTATATTTAAATTGGAACATATATTTATGTTCAGAGCGAGGGGAGCGTATATTTGAAATAGATTTTGTGACACATTCACACTTGAAATGGGACTTCAAGCCTGCTCAGCGCAATGTAGTTATAGGTGCGGGTGAAACTACGCTCGCGTTTTACACTGCCAAGAACTTAACAGATGAGCCCGTGATTGGTGTTGCCGCCTATCATGTCATCCCTGACGAGGCAGGTGGTTACTTTAACAAGATCCAGTGTTTCTGTTTTGAAGAACAGATGTTGCACCCGGGTATGCTTAATCTAGTGTCTAAGTAATATTGTCTAGGTGAGGAGGTTGACTTGCCGGTGCTATTCTTTTTGGACCCCGACATACTCAAGGATAAACGTTTATGTAGGTGAACCCAAGTTTACAATACATTCGATTTCAGTTGATGTAGACAAAATCACATTAACATACACGTTTTTCGAGGCCAATTCAGAAATACCACCTGAATACACTACGTTGCTCAGCAGTAAGTATCGACGTCAATTTTCCTACACCTTATTGCAGGACATCAACAGAACGACAGCTATGAAGTTAAAATTGGAGATTAATCACCTCTGAGATCCTTTTCTTTTTTATTTAGTACAAGGGGCAGAGTAATGTACAACAAAATGATTACGACGACGACTATGACGTAGAGTACTACCTAAGAAACATCTCAATTCCATTTCTACTGTCGTTCTTTACTTACCAAAACCACCCTTGAGCTGTAATGACTTTTCAACTTTGTTGCATCTTGTTTGAGCTATTACCCATGTTACTCTATCTTCTAATTTACCTACCACCACCGTTTGATTTTTGAGTTTTAAAGACTTGGACTTTAATTCCTCTAGATTTGCACATGTACCAATTATCTTTTTCATACTATCTCCAACGGCATATGACGCTTCATCTATTTGCATTTTCGCCTAAATTCTTGTACATCAAACGTATGCTACTAACCCGTACTGCGTGATCCACTTCCACCACGTTATCATATCTCTTGAAAATTCGGATCATTGGCGAACCTAATTTTTTTTGCATCGATATTGGAATGCCATGGGCATCATTTACACGGGGTGGTAACATGTTGATTTCTCTCCATATTTCCTGTGATGATATGATTCATCATTCCATGGGTAGCATGTAGCTTTAAAACAGCACATCTACAATTTAATACAGGAGCTTTAGAATTGCTACTCCACACACCAAGGTCATCTCATTACCACCATGGAATGTAGTATATCACAAGACTTCATATTACGCAAAAACATATCCACCCACCTGTATCAACGTGTACACAAATCTTTCAGGGTAATTCTCCTCGTATATCATTGCAACAACAACTCCCTTAATTTCATCATCTGCCTTGTAGTATACTGTCTCATAGTTAAATTCTAGCTTTTTGATCGACTTGTTTGCTGAATATTATTCCTAGATTTAATATCAACATACTGGCCGTCTCCATAGCGTCTTCGCATACATTCGCAAGTGCCTCTTCCACGAATGTAGCTGTACCACGCTTAAGTGTACGTGGGTACGATGCAAGCACGGTTTTCGTGGGTACATCCACATACCCTATATACATTATATTACCATCCGCCATTTTTGTAATTTTTAAAACTTTGATATATGTTGAATTTGCATATACAAGTTAATATCAGTGCCTATTTGCTGATATATTGCTCAATGCCATATTATTGTTGCCGGTTAAATACCGGGGCGTTACCTAGATCTGTGTTGAAATTATTAGGGCTAACACCATGTACCACAATTGTGACACTTCATCTTGAAAAAAAGATTAATCGACTAATACTAGCTATTATAATAATATGTGTTTCAGAAACGTCTATATATGTTATCAAAGGTTTACAATGTATCGTATTATTTCATCATGATGAAAATTCTTTTCCCTCGTTGGATCATCACCATTTTCTCTAAGGAACTATTTTCCGCGATTCTTGTGCCTGTTCTAGCATTGTTGCCTTTGACAGAGTGTCTACCATCATTGCTTGTAAATTTGGCAAACTGGGTTCCACTTGTTGAATGTCTTTCAAAGTTGTTGTCACCATTGTTACCACATGATGGAGATCATCACCAATGGTTGGATATCCGGTATCTTCGAAACACTGTATAAGGAAATCTATCAATTTGTTAGCTACTGTGTGTAGACAATAGAGATTTCGTACAGTCGTCTGCTGGAGGTAGTTACATTGTGGATGCTGTAGTACATTTGCCAATAACGCATGGTTGAAACACAGATTACTCCAAACCATCTTCAGTGTTCTTTCAACTTTGGTTAACCCTGATATATTATCGGCTGATGTATAGGTTATCGTCCTTTCAACATTTGCACATTTAAGTATCTCCATTATACGTATGTCTTGCAAATTATTTCGAAGTATAGCATCCTCTAGTTCTCTGTAGCTAGGCGGTGTCATATTATACAGCATATAAAGTTCATGCGTGTATTTCATAAGCATCGTTATTAGGCAGATGGTGAATGTATCGGCAAGCTCACTTGTAGCCCTCAGGTGCAACATATCCATTCTATCATCAACACCTGTACCGACAGATTCTGTAATAGACTCAAGAGCCATGCGCATTATTAAGCTTGCGTTGTACGGATTGATGTGTTTGAGGCTATAAGTTGATGATAAATATTGGTATTCTTCCCACCGGTGAGCTATACTTGCCCTATGGCATACACTAACAACGGTTAAATAATGCCTGAGTTCTTTAACGTTGGTACACTCACGTTTATAGATCTCTTTTACAGCTGCTTCAAAATTAGGTACACTATATATCCGTCTTGAATGCTGTAGATAAAGCAGTTTAACAATTTTCTCGGTTGTTAGTTGCTCCAACAGTGGCGCCAACTTGGAGAGTACATCTTGGAAGAACCCCGGATCAAATGCATGGCATTTTGATGATACTTCTCCTTCTCTGAGTTCATCAATATTGTGTTCAATCTCATCACTATTGATACCCGATGTATGTCCTTGATCTTTGATATTTCTTTTATTCATCCAACGACAAATTTGATCATATATTAGCAATATATTGGCGTATTCGAAGGCTAGATAACCTTGGTTTACCTTCACATCGACTACTAAGTCGTCAGCTAGCTTCGTCCATCTATCAACAGTGGCCAATGAACACTCCCGTGACAATGCGCATATTAGGTAATATCGTTGTGCCTTTGTAAGTACCTTTTGATCATACGCCGCAAATAATTGTGTAAGCAATATATGTTGTGCCTTCACTATTAACTTTATGACCGAATCGTTGGCATAGGCCTCGTATATTACTGGTACGTACTTCTGAGCTGTAATGCTCTGAAACCGGGGTTTATTCTCTGTCATCAGCGAGGATTTCATATCATTAGATCGTTTGTCTTCACGTGATAAGCCATGAGATTTTTTATATTCAACAGTTTTGTCGGTAATGGTTGTATCGATACATCCTTCAGATGATGTAACACGCTTGGTTCCATCATCACATCTTCCATTTTCCGGTGTTGTTGTAGGAATCTCCTTGGATTTATACACGACGTCATTGTTTCCATCCCTAATACGATGCAGCGGTTTCTTAATGTGTCCCAATATGTCTAGTATAAGGAGGCTTTCTCGGTTAGACAGAAAAGTTCTCTTAGCGATAAGTTCTTTCGCTAGATTCTTGACCACAGCTTCATAGTTCAAATTATCTTCTTGCAGCTGTAAACTAGTGATAAATGTATATAAAGGTGTTGTCAAACCCATGATATTAAATATGCCTTACCATAACAGTTGAATCTCGTTGACACCTCACATCTTTCCTGAGATGCTCATGTTGTTGTATATTATACAGCTTAGAGCGCACTCTCAGCCTTCTGGCAAGTCCTTGGAATCGAACCAAGAGGTCTACGTTTGTGTTGAAAAGAAACTGTTGCAAGGGACTTGGTCGTTGAGATGACTTAAGAATTGTTGTACACATGTACATTTTCCACAATTCTTCAACATTTTCACAGATTCAAATTGCTATATGTGTCTATACACATGAGTCAATGTAACATATTGATCTATCTCGATAATTTTAATGCCAATATTATGCTGCATAGACACATGGGCTGTTATCCCTCATATGACAATTCAAAACCAAAATAGAGATTGTTTTTGTAATCTTCACGTAATATATGTTATTTATTATAATCTTCCTTAACAAAAACTGGACAGAACATGACCTGTTAGGTACCATGTTCCACGCGCTCTGGTACATAAATGTGTCATTTGACAAAATATGCATACAAATGTGACCTTCCATTACCATTGTATTGCCTCTAAGATTGCCATTGCATACTAGAAGGTTTTCTCACAGTAGAGGGGGATATCATTATCGCATTTAGAGATGCCGCGTGCCGAGGTTGGCAGCCAAAAATGGCTTGCAAACAAGATGAAGGCCAAGGGCCTCCAAAAGCTGAAGTGGTACTGCCAGATGTGTGAGAAACAATGTCGAGATGAAAATGGCTTCAAGGTATGTCTTATACTCCACTCCTATGTTTAGTGTATTATGTACTTGGCAAGATATCCATGATTGAGCATCCTCGTACAACCGTTGTTCTATTGTTCTATATAATGTATCCTTTTGCTACATGCTTAACTTGTATACAGTGTCATCGTCTATCGGAGGATCACCAGCGTATGATGCAAGTGTTTTGTCAGAATGCAGGCAGGTTCATGGATGGCTTCTCTAGAGCATTCGAGCATGAATTCATGAAGCTGATGCGCACACGATATTGCAAGACAAAGATTCTTGCAAACTCTGTTTATCAGGAGCTCATTTCTGATAAGCAACATGTTCACATGAATGCTACCGTCTGGGTGACACTATCTGAATTCGTGCTTTACCTAGGCCGCAGTGGTAAATGCAAGGTGGAGGATTCCCCTCGTGGATGGATGATCGAGTACATCGATCAAGACCAGATAAAACGTGACCAGGATGCAGAAGCTCGGCGGAAAAGGGAGATATCCCTTGAGCAGCGCCACCAGAGGCTGATACAGAAAATGGTGGAAGAAGCTCGTCAACGAGGCGGTTTCCAAGAGCCGGAATACACCCCTCTATTAAAGGACAGTGACGAAAAGTTACGTTTCGATACCAACTTGCTAAAGTCGGAGGCTTCAGCTGCAGCACAAAAAAGCAAGAACGTCTTTAAAGAGCTCTGTAAAAGTGCAAAGCCGAGTGTTACATCATCTAAGGAAGCAAGCGCTAAACAGCCTACTGAGTTGGCATCTAAAAGGAAGAGTGCCATGGAGGAATTAATGGAAACTGCTAACCTGAAACGTCATGCACATGCCAAACACAGCCATAGCCAAGATGGTGGTCCAGTAGATAGTGCCACATGGTTATTGAAGGGCATTCATGTAAAGGTCATTCTGAAATCTCACCCGCTCTACAAACACAAGTGTCGAGTACTCAAAACAATCAACAGGTATGTATATCTACAGATTAATACATGTTCCCTAGTGGAAAACAAGCTATTATACAAGATATAGAAGAGGGTTCAAACAGCTACCAGATAGATGCTGACCATGTTGAAACCGTAGTACCGCCAGTCGGTTCAAAAGTTGTGGTGTTACGTGGCACGCATCGCGGACGCACGGGTAAACTGCTAGAATCCCATCCACCCGACCTTAAGGCCTCCATTGAGCTCGACGGTTTGTTTCTCCGGTTTGAATATATAATGTCATAGGCGGCGAAACACTGGAAAATATCCACTACGACGACTTCAGTCGAACTGATTGACTGCTCATGTTTCATTTTGGGTCATCCCACGTTCTTCTCGCATCTCTTCCTTCTTTCTGTACCACATTGACACTAGACATGTAAAATATTACCTTCGAAGGTTAGCATTATACTGGTCGATCCATTCTCTGCCACTGTGTGTGTTTAGATCCCAATAGCTCACCTGCGATGTTTGTAGTAGTTGAACTGCCCCGTTTTGTCCAGCCACTTGAGTTGCTGTATAGATATCAGGTGCAACACAAAGTTGTTACCTTCCTATAGAAAAACCGACTATGTGCTGTGAGGTAGGGGTACCACTCTGTGATTGTTTGTGCCGGCACCCGTTTTTCATATACGGCAGCACGCATTTCCGCACCCATGCTTTTGGGTATCTGCAATAAATTAGAATGACCCCCATCAGTTGACATTTAATGCGTATAATTTGATACTATTGGGAAAATTCGCTTGAATATAACATTGGAAGGCATAAAATGCACAAAATCACACGGTACAGTTAAAAGGATGTGCATTCAGATGGTGGATCCCCCAATGTTATAGATAACAGAGTACCTTGTAGACTTAAATGACACACTATACATACTTAGTTGGTACATCACCCAGCTACTACATGTATCACATACCCTGCCAAGTATGAAGATCTTTTGGTAGAACTCATTCATGGGCATTTCTCTGATGCGATAAACAATAGAATTGCGCCATGTGCACATAATTCCAAAATTCCCTAATAATACTGAACACGCTTTAGTGGCAACGTACTGAGTGCATGATATTTGATTTGTTTCATCGGGGTCTTGTAATTGATCATCATATTGTCGATATAGAGCCTGCTAGGGTCACCGTTGTATTCCTCATATATCTTCTTTTGTGCGTCGCTGAGCTGTCAACGGATAAAACTATCACCTAATAGTACTTACGGCATTGAGTATGCGATTGGTCCGTATAGTCGGCATTGCATAAAGCCAGTCAATTGCATCTTGTAAATGAAGATTGCTAAGCTGTATATCGTGTTGTAACGAAACCATTGTGACCTACTAATTTAGTGTAGAGTTTTAGTCGTTTAAGTCCTATTGGAAGATCGTCGATAGTGAACTCCCATACATTAGAGTCATGTTTGCTCTTAACCTAGAAATTACATATGACGGTTAAACCAATCTAGCAACATACCGGTCCTTCTTCAGGGTCTATTACTCTGGGAACTATGAATTGACGCTTGTATCTGGCTTTATTCAGTCTCATGATAAGTCTCCTGCGCCACCTGTAGTGAATGAACTGCTAGATATAGACAATACATACTCCCATAAGCCTTTCTTCCTGTAATACGGGTTTTTAATCCTCGCATTTTTGTTCCTCAGACCTGTGAACAGGTTACTGTCGAATGTGTAGGACATACCAGAGAAGAAACGTGCCCCTAGGCTTATGCTCGTAGCATCACATGGTGACGCTAAAGGCCACCCGGCTGCCCATAGACACCTATTAGGCGACGTGAACCGTTGTAAACATGCCATAGACAATTATTGTGAACTTATTAAATTAAATATTGCGCGATATGTCCACCCTTTGGTGTGTTACGCGGCCCTGCCGCATTCAAGTTGGGACCTACACCTCGATGAACGGCCTCAAAATATTCAAGAAAAGCTTCTTTTCTTGGCTGTTATTGAACATGAGAGGAATGCAGTTTCCATTTTCCGACAGGTGCAGGGCCACGGAGGTGTCGTAGTTAAGCCTTGTTCCCTGAGTTTGTACTCGGTCAAGTTCTTCCCTCGTGTGGAGTATCTTTTTGATGGCGTCGAATTTCATTTCGCGTACCTGGAAGTCATTATACGTCGATACATGAGTGTTGTGTGTGATCTCACATCGCAACTTTGCTGCGTATTACTACTTACCTGGTCTTCACAGGCTATGCGTATGAGCGACATATCGCAATTGACACGTAGAGTACATGACAGCTTGCTACCATCCTACACATGTTGATCAACTACAGCGTTGGTCTCCTACCTCCAGCATAACCATTACATTGACGGAACTCTGGAGCCTGTCCTTGAAGTTCTGCTCTGCACGGATTGAATATATAGATATACACACAGAATGCTCATATCAACACCAGTGATTTCCCCCTGGTAGACAATATACATCTACCGGGTTGTCACCGAATGGCCTGAGCGACACATAGCAATAAAAACCTACCTTCAATTTCAAACTCATACCCGTCCTGGTTGCATTCGTCGAATGCGCAACAAGAATCAAATATCCGCAGAATACCGAGAAGCGAAGATGCCACCGTCATGGTGGCGACGATATGGCCTCGGTATCGATGAGGAATATACGTGTAGACCCGAGTATCGTATAAACTGGGTGTCAGTGTTTAATACAGTCTGTTTTGTGGTCTAATGTGGACATACACACCGCCATTTTCGGTGTCAGCGTTGTCTAATGGGGGCTTCGTTGGCACGATCCCCTTTGAGGTAACCAGTTTCCTAATAGCTTATGTAGTGGCTATATCCAAGTACTTGCTATCAATATCAGCAACAAGTTCCTTCAGCATAGTGGTGTTGAGCGTAACGGCTCGGAATATCTTGCCGGTCTGCGGATTGTTAATAACGTGTATACATCCACTAGACATTTGTAGCGATTACCGCTATATGTATTGCATATGTTGTTCTTACCTTGCATACGTTTTTGCAGGAATCCATGGTGACCTTTGCAGCTGCGGCGTTATTCATATAAAAAAGTGTAACAGCGACGTTGTTGATTAATATATTCTCACACGCTGCAACTACCAGGCTGGTTTCTCGCTCAAATGATTGGGAGCATGTCCTCAAAAGGGTATGTGCATTTTCAAAGTCTCCTTGTACTGCACAATGGACTCCACGGTACAACTCGGTGTACTCTGAGCCAGCCCCAATTGCAATATCGATATGTTTTTGCGCATTAGCCATATCACCAATCTGGGTCCAATGTGGCTATGTGATGCTCCACGCTTACCTGGGCGTACACCATTGAAAGCATAGCATTCGTGGCGTGGTCATCCTTGCCATATCCTCGATGGAGGCGAAGCAATTCTTTCAGGGCATCCTGTTACATATATTATTCCCACTGAATATAATTGTTCATTACCATTAAACGCTTTTCACTCAGAAGAACATCTGCCAACAGCAGTGCCACGCATATAATGCGTGATACTAAAACCTGCTGACGTTCGGGCGCCTCCGACAGCTGGTCCTCCAAGTGTTCGCGGAGTGTATACAGCCTATCTAGTGCAGTGTATGCCGATCCCATGATGTAAGGGTAGTAGGAGTACATCAGGTACAGACTGAATGGGCACATGCTACCTCTGCGCAGGGTTATGGTAACACGGTGTTATTTACCTCTTGTCGCCGTACTTATCAGGGTAACTGTCATACATCCACTTGTCACTATAGGGTGACTTTATTAGGTTGATGTCTGATACCACGCTTTGGTTGGCCTGCGTCAGCTGCTATTCAACAAAGCTGTTACCTACATTCAGTTGGATGTTGTAATATATGCGCATAGTTAGCACTGCGATAAGCCTCCTAGGATTCTTCTCATACTTCTGGTAGCCATTGTTATACATAAATGTAACATACATATGCCAGGTCCGAGAGGAGCTTGACAAGTTCCTTGAACTTGTTATTCTGCGCAAGTTGGCGTATCTCAGCGCACACTTCGCTGATTTGTTTCGCCATTGTAGCTTCTGCTTTGAAGTTTAGGCTGTTATGCCTAGTATGTTTGTCTGACTAAGGGCATAGTCCCCGCGGCTACACGCCACGCACGCTATCACCTGCTACGAGTCACAATCAGCGGCAGCTGTATTGTAAATACCTCCGTCGGTCTGTATATGCGGTTTAGAGACTCACGAGCTGGGGTGAGCATCGTCGCATCCTTACGACAAGGGGAGTCAGCAGTGCAAGCTTTCGTCAAATCGCGCACCAAAGCAGCCGCATGATTCGGTACTGACATGTCGGAGGTATATTTTTATATGTTATATATCATCTATGTTGTGTATCGGCCTGTTTTTGGCGTGTTTACGCTAAAAATGGATTCCGCAATGATGCAGACGTCTGCATCTCTATTTGGTACATTGGCGTTCGATGCAAATTGTGTAACGTCGTGTGTTGTGTAAAATCTACTTCTTCGATATTGATTTGCGGTGATGCAGCCGTTTATGTGACATTCAGGGTTCCAAGTGCCGCGCTAAACGTACAGCTACCATGTTAGATGCTGGACTATTAAATACAGCGACGCCTTGATATAAAACGCTACTTTTGGTGAACTTTACCCTTTGTCGTAGGGTTTGTGAGTATAATATTTCAGGTGAGTATGCACTCTTGTTTGTTAGGGATTACATTTTGTCATTAATGTTATGCTAGCAACTACATTGCTTTATTGTCTCAATGTATTAGCTATTGAGTCATATTTATGATATTATTATCTATTGCGTTGTTTCACGAATAAATTGTACATCTCTGGTTTCTTTGACCCAAGTGTTTTATATTATTTCGGTAGTGTATCACTTCTGCAGCTTCTGAATCGCTGCCACAATGGAACCAACGTCTGATCAAAACGAAACAGTTGATTTGGATGTTACTCCTAGTACGGTAGATGATAAACAGGTTTCACAATCTTTTGGAACCGAATCCCATCAAGCAGAGGATGGCGGTACCAATCCCGATAACACGGCGTCCACACAAGTGGTGACTGAGGATGGTCCTGCAGACCCTCCTACTGGTAATAATTCAGACCAGCCGGAAACGGAAACATCGACGCCACAAAAACCAGTCGTCTCCAATGCCGATATTACAAAACTGAATGAGCTTGTCGAGCTGTTTGTTTGTTTTGCAGCCAAGATATCGGAATCTCGGGCAGATGACGAGGATGATGAGGAGGGCGCAGTAGAGGTTTGTAATCCTGTAATTTAAACAATATTGTGTAGGAAGATGAGGTTCCCTTTGAAAGAATTGCTGACAGAGTGACGCACAGTAATATTGTGCACCTCTTGAACCTCCCACCAGAAATGGAGATGGATGCGCTGGCATCAGCCATCGGTGGAATAACAGATCTTGTACTCCACTGTTTCCCCTTCAGAGCTACTGAACTAAAGATGATTTTTGTGACACCTGCCCTGGCCTCAGAGGCACGTAGGTTGCTTGACTCCAGGAGGTTACACAATCGCACAATCCAGGCTGTACTTAGCAATGCAGAGGATTTTAACCCACCACAGCAACCTATCCCTGCACCATTAGTACCAATTCCACCGTTGCCTCTCGTTAAGTTGCCACAATCTCTGCGTGGACCACCTCCGCTACCACCGGCATTCCCATTACCACCCCTGCCACCAGGAGTCACTCCACCTCTACCATTGCTTCCACCTGGGAGGTTACCTGATGCAAACGACCGCATGCTAGGCCCCGGTCCACATTTGGGCGGTTTACCGATGGACCACCCTAAGATGTTATTTGGGCGTAATGTTTTTAAACGCAAGGGTAAAACTCTTTACGACATGCTATCTAGCATTACCAGGGTATGCAACTGGTCTCCGGAACAAACTCTGGAGGAACAACAATCCAACTATGATATACTCAATACGGAACATGGAATAACAAACAGGTATCTGCTTCTGGGCGGGTTACCCGATACCGTGACTGAAAACCTCAACACTGCCAAAGACTGGTTAATGAAACATACTCAGAAAAAAGTCGACATTGAAATATGCCGTTTGGAGAAATATGCTGCTGAATTGAAATTATCGAATGACCTCTTTCTTCATCTGACATTCCAGCGTAGGACCGACTGCATAGAGCTATACAACATGTTAATCATTTTACCGAATATAACATGTCGCTATTCGGCACCCAGAAAGGCGTATGATACATTGTGGATTGGTAACATAGCAGACGCACTTTCCTATTGCCGTGACGAATTTGATATGAAGGACTTGTTTTCTCGCATTGGTGATATGAGGTCATACCGTTATGTTCCTGACAAAGCATGCTTTTTTGTAACATATGGAACAGTAGAAGACGCAATAAGCGCTAGGAACGAATTGGTTGGAATATCATTTTCTGGTACAAAATCAATGGGTTTGAATGTGGATTTCACCCTGGACGTCCCACCTCGATTCGTACCTCGCTCAAGGCCATCACAGCCCGAGATAAGAAATTCACCAAACGGCGATTTTTCACAAAAGCTTGGCGAACGACTGTTATCGGCTTTGCAAAAGCGCTCCGATGGTGATATGGTTATTCGTCAGTTGCTGGACGGACATGATAGTGATGCAGTTAATCTGCTAAAGAAAGGCCAGCCACGACATTATCAACCTCGTGGTCACGATAGCAGACACGATATGCCTCGCCATCCGCGCGGTCCTCCCGTCGGCCCTTCTGGACAAAACAATTGGAACAAGTCAAGAAAACGCCCATACCCACCACCCGATCACCCGCAGGATCACTACAAACATCGCAGGGCGGCGCCACAACGTGGTGACTTCAGCCCCAATGAATTTGGCCATTCTGTCCCCCATAGAAGTGATTCTAGCCCCAGTGGTTACGGTCCCCCTGGTCAACGGGATCCCGGATACCGCTTCAGGCCACAGTCTCCACGCTCCCCAAAACAACGTCCTACAGAGGAAAAATTGCCTGCTGAAACTCAGGGTGATCCCGGAGCCAGTAGGTCCAAGCCTCGTATGCTATTGTGTAATCTCTTGAAGCGTGGGAAGCCAATTTGCAAGGTTTCCGCTGTATTTGTGCGCGGCGACATGTCCCACCGCCTTCCCCAGACGTTGGATGTTAACCAGCGCGCCAACCCCGAACGGTTGGGTAACTATTTGCAAAAGACGCCAGAACTCTCCATGTGGCAGTTGGGTGCTGACAGTAGCGAGGATAGCATGAAGTACGACAGTCTTTGCGACTACCTGATATCCAAGAACAGAGTGGCACTGGTCCAGGAGGGGCCATATGAAATCTATATTGTCCCCCCTTCGGAGAACAGCCCTCTGTCTCCCAACCTGCCCGACACGCAGTTTATGTATGCCTTCGTGCTACCGAAGGGTTCTTAAAATTCTAGCTTAATTAGCTTAGTTGTATAGTGGATTACCACTTTGTGTACATGCACTTGAGATAAGGTCGTATATTGTATCCTTATGTGCTTGAGATATTGCCGCCTTGATGTCACGCTCCAGCGTTTCGTTTCCCGGCTGTAACGCCTGTACCCTAATATCAACTGCGGCGCGTGCATACGAGCCCCTTTGTAACAGATCGTAGGCATCAATGTCCAGCGCACAGCGCAGGGATGTTTGTGTCGGGTCTCGTGGCGTCAGCGTGACCTCAATAGTCATCATATTGCTAGAGACAACAAGTGACGGCATACAACTATTGCTAAGTAGTTGCAGTAACTCACGCTGGACAACCCTTATGCGTGCGCTCAGGGCGGAACCATAATCCATAATCTCACGAAGCAGAGCCAAAAGTGTTATTGGTTGGTGATCAGCGACTCTATCCATCATCAACCGTGAGGTTAATCGGTCAATACGTTTGTTGGCAGCATCCAACAATTGCATCAGCGCCTGTTCCCATACCTTTACCTGCTCGCCACCAGTTTTAAGCCTTGGGGCTGTGAACACTATACGGAGCCCACGACTGATTTCTGCAATATCCATTTCATCATTCCAGTTAACGTTTGAAGTCGCTTGGGGTACCCCGACAGGACCTGGACTTATAGCTCCTATGCTGTTGACGTTAGGTCGATTTGCAGCATGTGTGAGTGAACCTCTGTGCCTGCTTGCCAATGGTGTGCCAGCGGAACTAGGACTGTTGGACTGTATCTCGTTAAGCATGAATGACGGTATGTGACCACGGCCTGTTGGTGTCCTTTTGGGGCCATTAACATCTGGTGAAGAATCATCATCTAGTCTAACAATTGACCTTGTACAAGAAGGGAAGAAGTCGCCATTTCCTATGTTGTCACCATCACACCTGAGGTATACCAACATATCAACTTCTGGGTTAAATCGCTGTTCCACTTTCACTCGATGGTACCTAAAGTCCCTTCTGATGATCTTATCTACATGATTTTCAGCTATGCGTATAATGTCATCCGTCCAGGATTTCCTAAAGTTCTTAACAAAGCGCTGGGTACTGCAGTCAGCGTTGAACGCCACTGCGAAGCACCACCTAACCTGTGGGACACCGGTGTCTATGGGTACAACCTTGATGCCAGTGGCAGTATATATGTTGTTCAATGTTGATACAGCACGATCAAGCTGTTCCTTCCTGGTTCTTTCAGCGTCCAATTTGCAGTTCCGCTGTTCTAAAGCTGAAATTTCCTGGTGTAGACGATGTAATCGTTCCATCTTCATCTCGGCAATTTTCCGTTGCAGTTCGATGAACGTTTCCCTCTGCTTTATTGACTCCGTCAAGTGGCCGCATTGTTTAACAAGTAAACAGTATGTCTCTCGAGATATTTCCAACATGGGTGAATGTTTGGTACCCTCTGATAAACAGCGAGATATCTGTGCTTTTAATGAATTTACCACTTTAAGCTTAGCTACAAAATCCATCAGTAATGCTTTCGCATCCTCCTTCAACTTTTCATGAGGCATTAACCTCCGAGCGTATGCCGTGTCTATATTGTGTTGGTTCAGATAACCTGTTCCTGACAACTTGGCACCTAGCATGATCTTTACACTTTTGTATGCATCCTGTACTAGGTTTTCTACACCCATGACTACTATACGTGCCTTGGTATGACTATAACCATGAACATGGGTCAGATTGCTGTCGTGTTTATCACCATACTTGGCCCTTTTAAAATCGCTTCTTGCACCTTGGTTTAGAAGACCGAAGTTTTGTTTCTCATCACGGCGTTGTGTTTTTTCCCTGAAAATATTAGAGTAGAAATTAGCACTATACCGGAATTCGTTACCCGTGCTGTAGCCTTCCCTAGATGTACAAGTGTTCTTTGAATGGGATGAATCTATACTCGAGATGGAATCCACAATGCTTAGATGGATCGCTTTCGATGTTCTTCTGTGGTTATCCGAACTGTGTGACGGCGAGAGTGAATTAGGCGGTGGGTGGCTTACTAACTCGGCATCATGTGACATAGCACTGCCTATTCTAGGTGTCACTGAGCCCATTCGTACCTGGCCGTATAAGTTGTCACCATCAATAAACGCGGTTGAACCAGCCACTCCTTGGCTCTGTTCATCATTCCGCGGTGTTATGTTGGAACCAAATGACTGTACACTGTCATCTGTGCACGACTCCTTCGATTGAAGTGAATCAGAAACACATTTGTTGAACCCATCTTGTGTCTGTGGGTATGATACGTTGCCACGTGATAAATCGTCACTACTACGGCTATTCAGCTCGTTGGCAACGAACCTCTGAACACGTTCTGAAAACGTCATTCCAACAGGCTCCTGGTTATGTTCGTATAGTGGATAAGTACGAGGGCCGTCTGGAGAGTGCATATATGTAGTCTTTAGTTTACCAGGTGTTTGCACTTCGCACTGTTGTTCGCCCAATGCACCATTGTGCTGCCTCTTTGGGGACCCAAAGTGGCAAATTGAGACGTTTTCACTTGGATTCGTATTATCCACGTTGGGTGTATCGTTTTGATCTATGGGTGAAGCATCCCTATGAGAAAATGTGAAATTTAGTGTATCCTGATCGTTGTCCTGCTGATCATTTAGATCTGATTTCTGCTCCTGGGCATTGTAAACCGGACGTTTACCACTTAATTTTCCAGGTGAGAGACTATGTAAGTCTGACGTTGGTGCGTATGGATTAAAGTTATCAGGGATTAAAAATATGCAACCTTCATCTTCATCCTCAATATCGTGGTTCTCATTTACCAAACCCGCATGATCATACATTAGTGCACCAACATCTTTAGAATACTGCGATAAACCCTGGGCCGTATCAACGTCATAGATCTCCGAAAGGCGTCTGTCACCTAAGCGGTTAGCAACGCTTTCTTCGGGGCCTGAATAATGGTAATCCGCTTCACCTATAGATTCCCTGACGTATTGTAAATTTTCGTCCGCGTGAACGGGAATGACCGTATCAGACTGAACCGACGTGGTCCTGTGTACGGCACTTTGCCGACTCAACAAGGCACTATGTTCATAATCGGAATTAACACCAACACTGTGACTAGAGTCGCTTCTTCCAATCATGATGTTACCTTCGGGTGTATGGTGTTCATGAGTCGGTGTACCTCGGTCGGTGGAGCCCCGGGACGGGACATCAGTGGAGTGGCGTGTGGATGTGTCGTCAATGCTCAACTCGCTTTCTCCATGAGACACCCTTCTTGGAATGTTATCACCAAACAACCGGTTGTCCATACCATCTTGTAGCCCTTCAGTACTTAACGACCCATTATGCCTCAGTTGTTCATGGTCCATCTCAGCACTGCCACTATTGTTTACTGTGTCCGTAGAGCCACTTTGTTCGTTTGAATCGCTGGAGTCTTCCACGCTATCCACGACGTCGCCATTGGGACTAGGTGGCTCATGCTCCGAGTAGTAGGTTGACTCGCTGTGGATGGACGCCACGGCCGACATCGTAGATATGGTACTTGAACTGTCGCCAGAAGTCATTGACAAAGATATGTCTAATGAGTCATTGTCGCTACTTGTATCGGTTGTTAGATCCATTTCGATATCACTGGACTCGGCGGAACTTTCTGTTGGTGCCATGTCTTCATGGTACAAGCCGGATTGTTGATGAGAGTTATTATGTGGCACATGCTGCTGGGGAAAATCTGTATGAGAGACATGCTCTTCTACCGAAGAAAGACGTTGTTCTGGATCCATGGAGCGCAACGGACTAGTGAGATCGCCGGCCACAGAGTCTCTTGAGTTGTGTGATTGGGGAGCTGCTGTCGTTGGTCCATCGGATACAGCGGAGCTATGCTGTACCAAGCAATGACGGATGCCAGATGCATCGCTTTGGGGGGAACCATTTGTATTGGCAATACATTCGTCACTGAGATTGGCCAAGTTGACTTGCCTGGGTGTCCCCGGTGTTGAGACTACGTCAGCTGCTGGATCCGCCGTCATATAGTCTCCTATGCCCTCATGCAATGAATTTGCCTGTGGCACGTTAGTACCAGCGTGTAGCTCGACTTCCACGGCATCGTTTATTCTGTTACCAACTGATTCCACAGAAGAACGTCTCCCCGAACTGCTATGCTCCGGCTCAAAGGAGCCCAAAGACTCCAGATCATCGGTTCCACCTTCTGTTTTCATCACCGGCGTAGTTCTTATTCATACATTCCGTATGAGTTGGTGTCAGGATTGTGAATTAGACATTAGGTATGCGTGCTTAGAAATACAATACATATTTGTTTTAGACTTAGTTTTGAGGATTAGATGTCGTGGATTGGATCCAGCAAAGTTCGATGTGGGCACACACTACCGCATATAACCACGACGTGTACTTGATTGTTATACTGACGTAACCGTCCACACTCAGCTTTTTCGTGCATTCTATTGATAAATCTAAACTATAGGTATTGGACTAAAGCGTGGTGTATAATACCAAGTGGATATTCACCTTCATCCACTCTGGTTGTCATTGTTTCATGGATTCGGTAGGTAGTAAAGCTCAGTGATATTAACTGCAGTTTGTATATCGTAGGATCATACGTTTGACAACCGTTGTGACCATTCTATCAGCATATATTGCCTGTACAGTACCATGCCTTCCACAACGGCGTTGTCATTGTCAATTCACCAGGTAAAAATGACACAACCTTTTACTGTTGAATACATCCTGATGCAGTGCAACTTCTATACGTTGTCAACCTAGTTCGACAGTATGGAATTTTTAAAGTCGCCCTTGGATACTGCACGTTTTATGCCTTGCCATTTGTGTTAGATACCATGTGTGTTTGGGATACATGCTATTCTCATCGTCTTACTTCTTGACGTATTGCGGATACATTTTAATCATTGCGTCCATCAGTTCCTGCTGCAAAACGAACAGGGCGCTACAGTCGGTCTCGTTTATGTTACAGCTTATAAACACTGCCGTGTTGAACCGCTTGGCTGTTTACCATGATGTAATATCGAAAAGTGACATACCTAGTGTCTTAGCGAGGTCCGCTGATATGGCGTCCAATTCTCCTATTAAAGTACTACCAACTGTTTCTTCACCCTGCACATTTGTAACAAAAGAAATCGACATCGCAACAGATTGCAGCCCAAAAACAATATTAAAAACGTACACATAATACTGCAATGACACCAATAGAATCTATACAACCTTTACACTGCGTCATATATACACACCTGTATGTTATTTGCTGGGAATCCACAATGCAGATCTTGGTAGATCAGTGACTCGTCACCGACCCAAATGTATATGCCTTTCTGGAATTCTACAGACATTACATTCACCGTTTTGTCATATAGACTAAACGACGTTTTGTGTAGCTCCATATTCGCTACAGGCGATATATACCGTATGTCTGTCTTTATGACACATGGGCAAAAAACAAAGCTTGGTGCGACATTAACCGTTACAGAAGCAATATCTCGAAGTGTACATATATCAGGCACCTTTAAGGAATTAAAAATATGCTATCTCCAGTTACAGTTCTATTATAAACTGAACCTTTGGTATTGCCTAGAATGTCGTTGTGAGGCCTCTGATCCGCCGTCTTCTGTGATCATCATTGTATAAACAGTTAAATTACAACGTAACATGGCACTGTGATGGTTGCTAGTGACCACTGGCGTCGCCAAATGCGCGCTACTTCCGTCTGGGTTTTTTATCTGGCATCGTTTCAACTTACCTCGGCCTATGTTGTTCCACAGGGGATACAAAGGATATTAAATCGGCTTCCTGTGCAGTGTGTAACGCTGTACACTTCAGGAAGGCAACAACGGAATCATGAACTGTCGGCTTCAGCCAGCGGGAGTGACATAGACAGTGACTCCGACGATGATGTAGAAGATCAAGGATTGTATTCAAGAACTACAACACGTAAGTAATACTCGAACGATAGATAAGTCTGGTCAGGATGCGAGGACTCGACAGGATCATATCTACCACATGAACCCGTTATGTTGAAGGAGTCACTGGAAATGCTAGTCACCGATCCCGATGGCCGGTATCTCGATCTTACATTAGGTTACGGAGGCCATGCAGAAGCTATTTTACAATTACTGTCGCCCAAAGTAAGCTTTTGTCACATGGTGGTTAATGTTTCACAGGGTTCCCTGGTAGCACTGGATCGTGACCCCGAAGCCGTGTACCATACATCCCAAAGACTTGGTGCATATGTTTCCTCGGGGCAGCTTATCCCTGTCATAGGGACATTCAGAAACCTGCAGCGCGTTCTAGAGTCACAGTCCCTGCCATTGGAAGGATACACTGGGTACAGTTGTAAAATGACGTGATTGTAATTCCCTCGATAGGATCATTGCTGATTTGGGCGTTTCATCACACCAGTTGGATAGCTCCAAGCGAGGGTTTGCATACAACAGTGATGGACCACTTGATATGCGCATGAGTAACCCCCAACATGACCCCTTTCATGCTGGTGATGGTATTGACAGGACGTCTTCGTTGGAGACAGGCAACACGGCATACAAGGTGAATTGTATCCCTACCATATCAATATCGTGATTCAGCTTGTTAACCGGAGTCGTGAGCAGGACTTGGCAAGCATCCTTCGTGAATACGGTGAAGAACCCAGAGCTGCAATCATTGCACGTAGAATCATCGAGGTTGGTCCAGCACCCTTGTGGTCTAACATTGCACCCAGCGGAGGCAACGTTTAGGCCAGATAGCGACAACATTTGAACTTCGCGACACTATACTGAGTTGTGTCAGGGGAAATCACAAGGCTGGGATGAAGACGCTTTCACGTGTATTCCAGGTAATGCAAAACCGACGATGGCGAATGACCTTTTCAGGCTTTACGGATTTATGTCAATGACGAACTTGATGAGCTCCAGAGCCTCATGGATTATGCGCCATCATTACTCCATCGTAAAAACGGGCGTTTTGCAGTGATTGCATATCACTCTCTTGAGGACCGAATAGTGAAGCATGCCTTTTCGGCCTTGCAATCCTCTTCCGAGATGACACCCGACAAGGGCACATACAGCGTATTAACAAAAAAGTGCGTGACACCGACTGCAGAAGAAAGTCGAAGGAACCAAAAGGCGCGTTCTGCTAAGCTGAGGTGCCTGCAGCGTTGTCAGAACAAGTAACATATGTTAGTTGTACCAAACATTGTGACTACAAGACATATTACACGAAACAAGATCTTGTAATTGTACTAACGTAGACTAGTGATCAGACCTTTTGGTTATTGACCAGGCAATTATGTTTTGGGCTGTAACATTTCCACAGCGTTAATGTGAATACTTTCAGAGTTAAATTTAAACATTATATGTCTAGTATCCTTGGTTAACAAGGTAAATACACAATATAAGAAAGCATTGGATCTTAGGCTATCCTATAAATGAGGTGGATCCCGGAATCGCTGTCAACAAGGTCGCTGACCTCCCCTACTCTCAGGTTAAATGCCGCGTTGGAAAATGAAGCCTGCATTTGCTCGCGAGAAAAGAATCCTAAATCACCACCCTTGCGTGCACTGGAGCACTCGGAAACTTCTGTGGCAATTCTTTTGAATTCCCTGTCACGCTCTTTTGATGCCATAATAGTTTCAAGGTGACGCTTGATTTCCATTATAGCCTCTTCCTTGCTTCGGGTCACCGGCTGGTTGGTATTCCTGTTTATAGGATTCCTGGACCCTGTATGCTTTAACAGGATGTGAGCACAACGCACAGTGGTTGCCATTTTGGTGTTATAAGTCCCGATGGTATTATAGCTTTAGGAAAAAACAATGACACAAACTGTAGAAAATATAGTTAATAACAAATCAAGACTACTGTTGCAAACCGGAGACAATACACAGCCTGTAGTATGGAATCACTTCGATGTGCCAACTAATATGCCCCTATTGAAACACAGATGTTCACAAACAAGAGCTTGCGCAAAGTGTGGACCCCAAAGTACCTATAGACCATATTATTTGCGACAGGGAGCTTGTTTTTTCGTCCTGATGCGACCAGCATATCCAGATTTTCCCTTGAGGTAATCAGTGCCGTTAAGGAGCCTCCGGCGTCTGTTTGACATGGACCTCACTGTAGTTGATATCCAGGCAAAAATTCCAACTTCCTGCCTTAAAACCAAATTCGATGTTATAAGCCCAAACATACTAGAGATTTACGTTGCAAACGGCCTTTTATGTACGGCTTACGGTTGTAGTATTAGGTTACACCCTGGTGGTAACAGGCACCTCCATATAATACCCCTGTTACCCGTTGTACCGTTACACACTTGTCTAGGACAGAGATATTTTATGTAGAAGGTTGCAGATGCCCTGCGCTGGGGCACTTTCTCTCGTCGGGTCTGCTGCTCTTTCCTCGACAGAGTCGTCACACTCATAATCTTTCCCTAGTACACATTTTACATATCCGAGTTGCACTTTCTTCTAGACTGTATTGTTCGAAATATTATCGATTGTTAGCCATTCTTTCTACTGTTTTATACCCCAAGAAGACAGGCAATTCATTTGTGTATAAACTTGCTGTTGTTTTCACTTTGATTCGTTGCGCCTTCAGTTGGTAATAACGTTTGTCATCAAGGATTTATCTGCGTAAAAGGGGCCCGGTTGCACAATCCCCTAACATTTTTTGTGGCGGTACCCCGCCATAAAAGTACCTAAATTGTCTATCATTTGTTGTCGTGACTTCTATACCATTTGAAAGTCATGGGATGCGTTGGTGACGGTTCCGACCTGGAAGTCCTTGAACGTCTGTTCGAAAAGGCATTTGGGCAGTACTGGATGATGCAATGGTGCCATCAGGGGTACGATAAGTTCCGCCCATTCCCGTCCGAGTTGTCTGCCGCGATGGTGCTATGGCAGGATCGTGTGCCTGCTTTGGACGAGGAACAGGTAGGATACGCCCTGGATACCGAGGGTGGAAGCACATCTAGCAGTGGTTCCTCGATGGAAGCGGAGCGTCAGCATAAACTACGCGCTTTGGGACAACTAGAGGTTGCATTTCAACTTATAATGGTTGGTTGTGATGCTTTGGATATAATCTCGCGAAATGATGATCTATCCGATATACACACTGATGCCCTCAAATACCTGATGCTGCCTTACCTGGCCGCTCATGTTGCCATTCAAAAGCCTGAGATGAAACATCGTGCCATCATGCTCAGGCGTGGACTGGTCTACCTAACTGAATTCATGAACACGCTCTCTGGTTTAAAACTGCTGCTTGAGCGTGAAGATCTCTACTGGAATCGCAACGTAACTGATGTTCCAAGCGAACGCAGAAATTTCAGAGTGGAATCCACCAAGTGGTCAGTGCAGTTGTTGGGAGACCTGAGACCTATCTTGAACTCTGCAGAAAGTGTTGAGCAATTTTTGCGATGTGCAAACGCCGATGCTGTCGACGAAGAAGCAGCAAGATCCCAAATGATATCACTGTTGCACTTATTCTCATGTGATGCAATTTCACTCTATGACATGATACAAATGGTAGGTTGGATACATTACGTAAAATATGTGATTTATATTCACTGTGTGTTTCCTGTCACATTGGCCATTGCTATTCAGGAGATACCCATGCTGGAAAGGTACATGAGTGAAGCCAAGTCTGGCAAAAAAGAAGACAACCAAGATCACAAAAGCAATTCCATGCGTAAGCCTTGGACGATCTACGTCGATGGAGTATCTAAATTGGATCCTACCACGGCACACTTTCTCTACAAGCGGCTTATATTCGTTCCAGGACACAGTGAGTTGTTTATGTTGTGATATTCATGTTTTATAGATTTGCCTGAGATTTCACTAGACGAGTGCGCCCGGATAGAGATGGAAATGGATGTAAAAACCATCGGCACGAAAACACAAGAAAAGCGGGCGAAAAGTCCCAGAAGTGAATGCAGTGGTGATAGTGAAGCCAGTGATTCTGACTATACGAGTGACTCCCGTGATGACGACGAGGTGGCCAAGGAAAAGGCAAAGTGGGATGATTGGAAAGATGATCACCCAAAAGGCAGCGGGAACAAGAACCGCAATGTCGGATAGGTCTATTCGCTGGCAGTCACATATCACATTTGGCGCACAATGGAACCAGTACAATGCTATGTAATCCAGTGCGTGGCACTGGTGCCCAGATTGGTGCGAGAAGCTCCCAATCCAGATGGCTCAGTGCAACTTCCGCAGTACTCATCTGGGAAACCATAGCATGCTGTGGATCTATAAGCAAACAAAAAACACGCAGGATTTCAATATTAATGTCAATACTTTAAACTGAGTTAGTACTGCTAACTACAGCGTGATGGAAAACATATCCCATGCTGCGCCGATAGTGATAGGTGCGTAATCGTGACCCGAGCGTCTTCGGTGGTAGCCACGCAATGCTGAATGGGCGATACGACACATTGTCAAAACAGTTTCTCTATCGACGCCGTCAGGAGTGTTTTGTGAGAAGTGCGTAAGAATAAGCTTACGAGCACGGGTGCGGGCAGCAAAGTCACCAGCCTGGAGACATGTGGAGTGCCCGTTCATATGGGCATAACTGTTGTAAAGCTGCTCCCATTCCTCCCTGCCATAGATTCCATTTTCCCTCTGAGGTGCGCCACTATCCAGCACGTCGTTCCAGTAGTTGAAGATAAGTGGTGCAATGCGGTCGATGCCACGGCTGAGCTTAGTGCTGCTCTCCGGGTCGGCCGGCCTGTAGTCCACCTTGAAGCCCTCTTCTTCCAATATTTGGGTCACTATAGCCCTTAAATTATGCTGCATGGCACGACTGGTTGGCATGCCACCGCCTTCACTGCAGGTCTTTCGTAACTCGGTCATGAGAGCAAGCAGGTTTTCCAGCTTGGTAACCACCTTGACCATTGCCTGGGTCGCACTATACAGCTTCAATGCACCGGTTAGTCGTTTGACTAAGATTCTCCACGAAGTGCTCAGACTAGTGTCGTTGTCACCTGAGCTGGAAGACGCCGGTATTAATTGATCACCAGATGATTCCACCAATTGGATCCACTCAGCTTCAAGAGCCTCGTAACGTTGCATATTATCACGCAAAAATTGGAGTTTGCGGTAGTACTGGTATCTGATGTTCTCGATGGTGCTATGGTATAATTGAAACTTCATTTCTTCCATTTGCATTACCTCGTCGATTCTACGCAACAAAGTGCGAGTAATTTGTCCGTTCTTTGCATGTCTAGTTAGACGTAGTAGCAGTTCGGATCCGCCATTCGTAGGTGGATTGAGAGTAGACTCATGGATCACCACATCTGCATCCATCGCTAACGGTTGCAATAAACGGCTGTCGGAACAATCTTGGCACACTACGAACTTACGTAGATGGTCTTTGGTATAACTAGGTCCACCAAGTGGTTTTTGATGTGATTCACTGTGCGAAGAAGATAGTACACGGTGGTTACGGGAATCCGAAGGGTCACTCGGTTTCTCCTCGACGACATAGCCAACAGTATTGATAGTGTGCACTAAAGGCGCCGCCTTAACCACACAAGTATCATCCTCATAAACCACATAGTGCATTTTAGAGTCTGGCTGTATAAAGTTGACTTTAAACATCTTCTCGAATTCCCCCTGATCCGGTTGCGCCTTCTGACCATGTTGAGGCTTCACAAGCTCGTTGACTACAAATTGACGCAGTGCATGAGACCTTGATGACGCAGTAAGCACATCTGCTATAAACCTGGCCGTGCCAGATGGGCCATAGATTTCAATCGGTTCAGAAGTTGGTGATATGCCAAGGAAAGAAAATATACCAAAACAGTGATCGCCATGCAAATGGGTGATGAATATCTTTTTAACACGAGATACGGCGTATCCCGCTTCCCAGACACGTGTAAATGCACCTTCACCACAGTCAAACAGCCACAGGGATTCGTCTGTCCTGCCAAAAAGTATAGTAGAAGTCAGGCGTGTTTGTGTTGGCTTCCTTGCACCTGTACCGAGCAACGTAAGGCGCCAGCTACCAGAATGAGGTGGTGATAAAGGCCGGCATTCATTTGTCCATATCCTAGGAACGTGGATATAAGCCTTACGCATTTCGTAGTACTTGTACAAGGAAGACTCCGTGAAGGAGTCCACAAATGTGGACTTTGGTTGTAACCACGATCTGATCCAGTTGAAAACATCCCTTGCAGCTCTTACGGTATATAGGATAACAGACGCAGGATTAAGAGGCAGAATAGAATCAATGGTGCCCACAAGCTTATACTGCATCCACCGGGTGACACTACGCATAACAGACCACCTATGATCTTGTTCCACATCTTGATACTCATCAACAAGTTGGTCAATCATTAAGTTGAGCTCCCTGGTATCATGAGATGCGTGTATACCAAGTGATTTAGTCAACGCCCTCAAGGCCGTACGGCCTTCATTTATTTTGGTCTTCAGACCATCTTTACAGCGAGATGTCAAATCAGAGAGGCATTGCTTCATATCGGATTCTAAGGTCTGGTACCTGTCCACAAACGATCGACGATCGTTTGTGGCTTGACTGCTTTTTATTATCCTTTTCCAAACATCCCAGTTCATGTCACTGACAAATGCCTCTAAAGTGTTGAATAGTCCACAGTTTTCCTTCTCCAATGATGGCCTTGTCGAGTTTACAAGACGCAATAGTTGCGAATAGAGCATGTCATTACGTGAACTAGTATATTTTCTGGGTTCAGTATATGGTCCATTGATTTCTGCATCCACAGCGGAGTTGTAGCCCAAGGTACATTGTCTGGCGTCCACAGTTGTATCCTCCCCGTTAATATCGTTGTGTTCTTTTTTGTTCAACGATGAAGTACTTAACGATTTGTGATGTGACTGATCCATGTCAATTGCAGATGGTATACAATCACCATCTGGTGTCAGGTCACTCCCACATTGA
The DNA here is from genome assembly GCA_023705535.2 of Babesia ovis. Taxonomy (NCBI): domain Eukaryota; phylum Apicomplexa; class Aconoidasida; order Piroplasmida; family Babesiidae; genus Babesia; species Babesia ovis. Next base: position 42,044 of record BLIY01000020.1, read on the forward strand.
GCACCAGACAAATCCCCTGCGATATGTTCAATGGAACCTCCATTATTAGGTCCGCTGTCCAAGTGCTGGTCGCTGAAGAGCAATATTCCACTCCCATCGTCAACTGCTCCATCAAAGCGTTGCCTGTTGCCAAAAGGGCCATTATTACCTACTTCGCTGTGTGAATACAGGCCATGCCAAAGGGGTCTAAGAGCAGGATGACCAAAATGCTGTGGAATCAGGCTGGATTGTCTCGACACAAATGCAGCGTTGTGGAATCTCAGGCCATAGTGTGTCACAATGGCTGCAGCATATGACCATATCGTCACTATACACACACATAATGCGACGTGGAGGTATGCATTCTTTCGCCTTGTGTCTAGGCAACTCATGATCGCCCAGGTCACCCCGCCTGGTGCATACAGCCGCAGCCGGGCGTCGTGAGATCATGTGACGTTGTCCATAGCACCCAAGTTGATATACTAAAATGATAATTAACCATTCATAGATTAGTGATTTGTTATTTGTGCGTCATCAGCTGTTTTGTCCCGCTGGGTCTCGTGTTGTGACAAGGAAAGACCACTTCCATTATAGATTAGCAAACGATATGTTACAGAGATAGCAATGGTACACAACTAGACCTCCTGCACAGCACAAAACCTGGGCTCCTAGGCATAAAAGGCATAAATTGCGTTCACTCATGGGGCCTAGAGCCTAAAGCATCGTGATCGCTAGGATTCCTAATTCGCCTACCCAAAGCATGGCGTTTAAAAGTGTGTAGTTGTTAGTGTATTCCAGGAGTCCAGTTTTTGCGTTAAACCTGATGATGTGTGGAGGAGTGTACTAAGTGTCATACCTAGGTGCCCTAAAGCGAGGACATGGTAAGATTCCTATAAGCTGAGCAATAATGGGCTACTATTGTACACAAATGATTACCTGCGGTATGGAAACCAAGAAGTTTACCATCTGAGGAATGTAAAGCAGCAACATCATCAATGTGCTCTTGCTGACAAGTGCCATTGCCGCAAACAACGCACCCTGTATCCAATGACACAAATCAGTCTTAACCTACGGCCATGAAGGTGTATATGTTACCAACGAACGTGGATGCAGGGTACCAGTTATAACAAAGCAACCCAGCATTCACAGAGAGGAATGGAAGTGTGAACCTTAAGGACATCATGTGCCTCTCTAACATTTCCATGGCAGCTTTGGCATCCGGTAGTGTCGTGCTCTTTGCGATTTCCTGATAATGCTAACTCAATTTCCTAGTTCCACTTACAATGCAGTTGTGCACCAGTAGGGATAGAGCGATGATGACCGACTGACCCACCTCCAGACCGTTGATGCCTGTGGAACATAACGACCCACCAAATTTGAATCGAACCTACCAGCATGTATGTTTATGGCATTCACGAAAAAAATGGTCAGCAGTACACACACAACGTAGTATGCACAACTAAACAAGAATTCAAACCGTAATAGGCTGGAATTAAACGCTGGGATTGAAGGAAGCGTGTAATTGTTAGGAGCCATAAACACCGGTATCGATGCTGAAATTCCATGTTCCGTAAGTTATAAGCTGCCTACCAAATACTGGCGATGTCACCTTGGTAAAATAGCTGGTCGGTACCATGTCATCTATCAATCCCTGAAACATAATACATCAGGTCCGGATTGGACATACCAACAACGTCATTAAGGAAATGGAGATTACAACGCCGTTAAACAGTGCAATATAGCAACCTTTTGTGCTTATTGCGCCAACTGTGACGATGTAGACCAAATAGGCAATGCATGCCCAGAGCGATCCAGGCTCCGGAACCTTCGGGGCATCATCCTCAGCATTGAGATTGGTGTTGCAAAATCCTGTAGATAATGTGATCACACTTCTGTACATGTACGTATATAGACATTAAAAATTAATATTCAGCTCACACACTATAGACTAAATAGCCTACATAAAGAAGTGCCATGCCTACCTTTATTCTTGAGTTCGATGACGAGGCGAGGTATGCCTTTATAAGTTGATATGGCTAAGGGAAAGCATGTTGCAAGTAAGATAGCTGTTGTAATGGCTCGTGTGCCTTGGCGATAAAGTACCGCAATGGAGAATATATACGGCACAACGAGAAGGACACATACCACCTTGTAAAAACCCAAAGAGGATGTAATCGCAACGTTTTCAGACACTGCGGCTCCAAGCCGATGTTTCATCATCGCAATAACGGTCTAATATCAGAGGAGTTCCCGCCGATTCCGCTATTGCGGTTGAAAGACTTGGTAACCGCTACATAGCTCATTCCGTAGCTGTTGGCAAACATATGTATGTATCAATATTCTAAAATATGTGCGGACTATTATAGGCATTGGTTAAAATGTGTATGCTACGTTATCGGCCGTGTCACAGAATACGACATGCCGCGACGGCGTTTCCTCCTTCCACGAAACCAGTGTATTACAATGGCTCATGAAGTCTGGAAATAATATACGCCTCGAAACTAGATTGTTTCCACCTACGTCTGCTACAGGGGGTCTCTGTTCGAAGCGGCAGTACGTGAGGGAAGCGGAGCAATGGGCCATGGCAAGTGAAAACAGTCAAAAGAAGCTGTCAGTGATTTGTATAGTTTTTATAAATCATTGTTGATAATTCTGAATACATCAACGCCTAGCATGCATCGATATGACTATTATATTATGCGAAGACAACTCTTCCGTTCATGGGCCAAAGGTATAGATGACAACGACTTTTTTCATCAACAGTATGTGGCACGAAATATGTATATTTGAAAGCAAGACATGAGGTACCCAGGGGTTTATAGGAAGACATACTCCATATGGAGAATTGAGCAACGTACACCCGACTGCCTGTAGGGGACATTGACAGAACCCTTCAATTATATACACACAAAATTTAAAGGTGACACTTTATTGTCATATATTCAAACGGACATTAAAACGTGTTTTACAACTGTCACCATGGAGACTTCTTTGGAATTCTCCAACTATGGCTCCATGCCAAACTTCTACGCCGTCCCAATAGACGGAACGGCTGAAAGCGGTAGGTCCCATGATATGCTTATATAATTTATCTCGTCCCTCAACGTTTCCTGTGCTAAACATTTGTTGACATCATGCAGGGTTTTCGGCTATATACCGAAGCTCCGTGGCCGAAACCGTCAAAACAGCCATGGATTATGGAAATTTCAACAACATGTATGTTTGAGTTGGTAATGCCTTTTGTCATATCTGACTCAGGTGGGACGTCTTCCAACACGGTTTGCAGATGAACCCCGATGCGCCATGCATCGGCAAACGTGATGTAAATGCCGATGGTTCTTTGGGCTCATACCGTTTCATGACCTACAAGCAGGTTAGTCCGACACCACAGAATGATGCATCCAATCTAGGTTGAGGCAAGTGCGATACTGATTGGAAGCGCTCTGGCGCAAATCCTAGACCTACCCCAAGCGATGGAAGACCCAACCATCAAGGAAGCTAGAATGATTGGTATATTCGTTGCAAACTGCATAGAATGGCTCATCCTGGAACAAGCATGTAACGCCTACGCTTACACCCTGGTGCCCATATATCATACTCTAGGTCATGATGCAATACATACCATCATGTTAAATTCGCGTTTATCAGTGGTTGTCTGTACACCGCAAACGGCGAGAACAATGTTCAAGGTTCTTGAACAAGGCACTGAGGGTGTAGAGTTGAAGACCATTATTTTGATAGATACGGATACCGTGGATAAGGATCTTACGGATAATCCATATGGCATAAAATTCATACTGTGGAAGGAATTGGAGAAAATGGGAAAGGAGAAACCACTTCCAATCTCACCCGCTGAACCCAACCACCTGGCCTTGATTTCCTACACATCTGGAACTAGCGGTGTCCCCAAGGGTGTTATGTTGACACAGGCCAACATCACCAACCTAATCGTCGTCGTTTGTGAAGAACGTAAGTTTTTTTTGCTCTAAAATATATGCTTTCAGACGTCAAGAGATCGTTCCCCGAGAAACCCATGGAGAGGCACATTAGTTACCTTCCTATGGCACACCTGTTCGAAAAGGATTTTGTTAACGCCGTGTACTACTTCGGTGGTTGCATTGGACTCTATTCAGGTGATATCACCAAGCTATTGGATGATGTCCAGGAGCTGAAACCCACATTCTTCCTTGGTGTGCCACGTCTATACCAACGTATCCACGACAAAGTTATGGCTGGTGTACAAAGCAAAGGTGCCATTGCGCGTGGGCTCTTCAACATGGGTCTTCAAGCGAAAATGAAAAACTTAGACAAAAATCACAGATACGATTCACCATTTTGGGATAGCCTTATCTTTAACAAGTTGAAGAAGTTGTTGGGAGGCCAAGTGCGCTGGATGTTGGTTGGTTCTTCCGGTATGAACCCCGAAATCATCAGGCGCCTGCGTGCCATCTTCGGTGTGCCAATTCTTTGGGGATACTCCCTAACTGAGTGCTGTGCAGGTACTTCAGTTCAAAACTTTATGGATACTAATCCTACCGTATGTGGTGGTCCCGTTCCCAACCAAGTGTACCGCCTTCAATCACTCCCAGAAATGGGATACTATGCTGACCAAAAGGTACCACGCGGAGAATTATTGATTCGTGGTAATAGTGTTATGAAAGGTTATTACCGCAACCAAAAGGCTACGGACGAAGTCATTATTGATGGATGGCTTCACACTGGTGATGTCGTAGAGATCCAGCCCAGCGGTGCGATTCGTATCATCGACCGTGTGAAGAATGTGTTCAAGCTGGCTCAGGGTGAATATGTATCGCCTGAATTGGTGGAATCCATCATATCAATGTCACCATTGGTGGCCCAATCGTTTGTCTATGGTGACTCGGACCAAGTCGCGCCGGTTGCCATCATTGTGCCCGATGAACTAGTTATTAAAACATGGCAAGAAGCTAATGGTATGAGCGGAAAGAGCTTTGAAGAGGTGTGTGCTACACCACAACTTCGTAAAGCCATCTTTGACGACATTATGCGTCTTTTCGAAGAAAACAAACTACGTGGTTTCGAGAAGGTTAAGGCTATATATGTGGATCATGAGCTGTTTTCTGTGGAAAACCAGTTGCTTACTGTTACAGCTAAGCTGCGTCGTCACAAGCTTCGTGAACGCTACGCCAAAGAAATCAAGGATTTATACGCTGAGTTGCAAGCATCCAAATCGTCTTCGTGAAATATCTGTTTTTATCAGTGCCAAGCAGGCATGATTTATAATGGATACGGATATTAGATTGTGGCGATATATCGCCTAGTTGCCGTGTTCCACATAAGGTGGGCTCGAGCAATCGTGTCGACTTTTCAATGCATTAAGTATGTGCATATGAAGGATGAGAATAATTCCAGACCACATTACGAAAGAATGACATTTGAATAGGTATCCAGCATAAAATACTTCGATGATATAAACAGTGTGATTGAATATTGTGCTAGCTCTTCATATTGCATACGCGTAGCGATACACATAGAGCGTGCGGCTTCCGTATGCTTAACCACACCGATAAGCATCTATGTAAAATGTAAAAGTATCGTTTTCCTATATATAAAGTGCTAGCATTTAATATTTGGACCACTTCCTTGGCATTCTGATGTTGTCATACGCCATCTGGTAACGGAGCGTGATCGCTCCATGTTAGTGGTAATCCCTGGTATCATAATCTAGTTACATACACTAAATAATGGTCGATGCGGTTGAACCACCGAGGGAAGGTGCTGAAGCAGCGCTATTCCCCGAGGAAGGGCACACCGTTTCAGACACGCTGCCAGAAGGTAGGTTAAATACGGCTATGCTACGACGTGGAACACTTTATACTTCTTATAACTGTCTACAGAGTTTGCCGGATCATCTGGAAAGGTAGTACGTGTGCAACTGGTAAACTTCTTGAACCATGCGAACCTTGTGGTCAACTGTTCGCCATATCTCAACATGATTTTTGGTATGAACGGACGTAAGTGGATTTATTGTGATATACCAAGTCGTGTAGAGGGGAAAAGCGCGATTGTACAAGGTATGGCACTATGCTTTGGTGGCTATGGTCATTCGGCTGGTCGTGACACTGCATTGGCACATTACATCAAGGACTACCACCTGCGTAATGGCCCAAGGTATGTATCTAGCTGACCCTAACATACAATACTTAGCTTTGCGCGTGTGGAGTTGACAATATCCAACCACGGCAATGGTGCCTACAAACCGGAGGTTTATGGTGATGTCGTCATCCTGACGAGGAAAATACAACGTAATAGCTCTACATTCTACATGGGCGGAGCTTTGGCTAAAAAATCAGCCGTTACCAAGAAGGAACTCAAAGCTTATTTGCGACACATACAAATGAATGTAAGTTTAACGTAACAATTGTACCAATTTTCCACAGATTGGTAGTCCAACAACGTACATGGACCAGGAGACAAGCAAGTCTTTTTTTTTCCAATCCAACCCCAGCAGTTTCTATCGCTACTACTCTGCCGCTGCAGGGTTGGTTGAGATGGAAGAAAACCTAAGTACGGAGAAACGTAACCTCGAAGATTGTAAAGCTGAGCTCAAAGTGCGCAAACGCGTGCTGGTACCAGACCGAGAGAAGTTACGCGAACTCTCTAAACAGATTAAACTATTCGAAGAAAAGGTTAACGAGTGGAAATCTGCGAAGGAGATGTACAAGTTGTCACAGTATCGTGCAGACAAGGAACGATATGATGCCTTAAAGGAGACTTATGACCGGTTTTCACAGAGCAACCCCAAGGATGAGATAGTCAAACTAAAGGAGTCTATAGAGCTCTTTGGTTCTGAACAAGAAGAATTAAAAACCGAAATGCAAACGCTTACATCCACTACATTCACACAAAAGGAAAAAATCACGACCACTACGGACCAAATCGCCGTAATCAATGATTCCATTAACGATAAACAGTCATGCGTAGCAGCTCTAGAAGCATCCATGGCTCAAGTAGAGGCGGCTATGGGTAATTTGGACAGTGATATTGCTGCGATGGAGGCCGAACCTGCTGACATGGAAAAGCAACGTCTGGAGACAGAGTTGGAAGGATGTAAGGAGGAATATGACGCGGTTGACCAACAACAGAAATCGATGATGGTCAAAATATCGGATTTAGAAAGTGTAATAGCTGAGATAGAGATGCAACTGTCTGCTGCACGTAGTGATCTTGAGGATCAAAAACGCGAAAATGCATCTTTAGCAGTTGGAGGTACAGCAAGAGCACGTGCTGAAAACTTTCGCCGTGCATTGTACCGGTATGATGTGAACCAAGTCAGGGAAGATATATACAAAATGCGAGGTGATGGATTGTTTGAGCATGCGCCGATAGGCCCTATTGGTGAATATCTAGTGGTTTCGCGTGATGTTCCAAGTTGGAAAGTGATGTCAGTAGTGGAGCGCCACTTACGTAATATGTTCCAGACCTGGGTTGTTGCGACAGAAAAGGACCGCCGTGCACTGGAGAGCCTTCTGATGAAGCATGGTTGTAGTCGTACCCAAGCTAGAGTCATGAAGAGTAATCTATTCATGCACCCAGATTTGGTAGAACATATGCAGAAACAAACAGCAAAGAGCGCACATGCTGATTCCATATATCGCTACCTTGCAGTAAAGGAGATACCTCCAGTTCTGTTGTATTTGTTATCGGATACCTGTGACATTGGTAGGACCATAATATGTGCCGATGATGAACATATGGAAATGTTGTTGGACAACGTAGGTGATGAATTTGTAACGGTATATTCGCTGAAGACCCTAAAAAGTGCACGTTATATAAACGGATCTCTCCACCTTACCCCATGTTATGATAAACATCCATTTTCCTATGAGTATGTCAAAGTCGCTCATGAGAATGAAAAGGACCATTCTTGGCGTCACGAAGAGCGCAGGGATAGTGGTTTAGAGCGAGAACGTTCTCTTTGTGCTCTTGCTAATGCACTATCTAAGGAATTAGCAGAGGCGAATACACGCCTTAATGAATACCGCACCGAACTGGAAGATGTACGCACCAACAAGACTGCTGTTATACGTAAACGAACCCGTATTGAAGCCGACTTGATGGAAGAAATTGATCACCTGGAATCCACTAATCACAGCAGCAAGTTTAACAAATATTGTGATGCCATGAATGAAATCCGTTCGGAGTACCGAAATCAACTAAAGGACTTGGAAGCCGAAAAAGTAGACCTAGAAGCACAGATTGCGTCGTTTGAATCCGATAAGGCCAAACAGGAACAAGAGTTGCAATCGGCAAATAACGAGCTCAAGGAGACACTAAAACGTATATCTGGAATTAAAGTAGATATACAGAAGATACAACAACGTGTTAATATACAAAAAACCCAGATAAAGGCACTAGAAAAAAACATGAAGGACTACCACTTCAAGTTGGACGGTTATATGAATGATATGAAAGAAGCCGAAACAAGATTGTGCGCTCACAAGGCAGAGATGGACAGTGAGGGGATTGACTACTCCTCAGATCTGCCTACCAAGGCCCCGGAAGAATACCTCAAAATTATAAACCTGAGCAACGATGTTCTGCAGCGTATGGTTGATGATGCGCGCAATGTTGAATCCCATTTGGTTTCGTTGCGTGATACCCATGAAGAATTCCAGCGTTCGCTACAAGAAAAGGAACGTCGGTTGGCTGAAACCACGGAGAACTACAGACTTCATAAACAAAACTATGTGAAACGCTGTAAACGTTTTGAAGAGTGTCGTGATCGCATAGAGCGTAAAGCCAAAAGAACCTTTAGGCAAACATTGGAGGCTGTCACTGGTTACGACGGGAACTTGGTCTTTAATGATGTGGACCGTACGTTGGAAATCCAAATTCACAACAGGCAACAGTCTTACTCACGCGCTCATGTAGCTACTGATCTAAAGGTAGGTGAGATATGTTTTTCTCCCAAATGAAATTTGTACTGGTTCTATTGTAAGCAATAGGAACAGGGGAGTTGTACATTATTGTAGCCTGGTATACAGTAGATACTGAGCTTCAACAATGGTGGCATACCACGGTATATACTCACGCTGCTATTTTGTGTTTCTATGGGTGTTTAAAAAAATGTAATATTACCCGTAGTAAGACAATGTTTTGCTTCTTGGGGTAGTTATTTCACTACGGTGTTATGTTTGTACATATGTTAGTACCATCTGTCTATCTTGGCTCCATACATGCTGCAGACACTCAGTGGTGGAGAGCAGTCAGCCATCCAGCTTTCCATGCTTCAGAGCATGGCTTCCATCTCCTTCTCTCCAGTCCATATGTTTGACGAAGTTGATGTATATATGGACGAGAGTACCAGGGTTAAAAAGTAAGTTCAGGCATGTTTGGACCTCATGAGTTGCAGTATCGAGTCTCTGGTACAGTTTGCAGCGAATAACCAGGATCGCCAATTCTTCCTGGTAACGCCACACTCGGAGTTGGCCAAACATATCAAAGGTTTGTTTAATACATATCTTTATAATAATAAAACAGATAATTATCCTGATATAAGCAAGATATTTAACGTCAGCAAGGACACCTGATTAGGGCATCAAGCAACGTTTGGTATCTAACATACCGGCTCAAAGTTTATATAGCTATCCATTGGGGACTTTGTGGCAAAGCAATTGCAACGTGATTTATTGGATTCTCCTATAGCCATATCTCATTGTCGTGGTTAGTAGCGTGCTGTTGGCTTGTTCGCTGATATCCCCTAGTGTACAGAGAGTGTATGTCCCGATAGTTGAGCAATAAGTATCATGTCTGTTGAATCATCCAACACAATCGCCGTACGCGAAGTGCGCTGGTACGTTGGTGTTTTGTACAATGGCGTCAATGAGAAGCCTTGGTAATATATGAGGCGCTTTTCGGCCTTGAATATAGATGTTTGAGTAGTTCATTGTGCGTTGATCAGAAGCTGTTACAATACGTTATTATATAGAAATCTTAATTGAACCCCCTGCAATCGTCAAATTCTCGTCAAGTACATCCTACTGACCTGCAATTATATAGGCATAGAAAGATATGATGTCTTCAAAGCTCCAAACAGGTTGTATCGTCAGTTCCTCAGGTCGGTCTATGTTATCGAAACAGCTGTCTGCCTGAAAGTTTTTGTACTACAACATAAAAGTCTTATGCAATATGTCGTTAGCAAACAGTCCGCTATCCTCCATGACATTCGTTGTTACACCCATTTATAGCCTACATGTTGGTTGAATTGTTGGTGCCGTTCCAAGCAACGGGAAACACTCCATCAGGAGACAGCTCCTCTCTGTATATGTCCCATGGTCCTACGAAAAACGGTTTGTCTCTGCCACGGGTGTTCGGCATTGTAGAAGAGTTCTGCTCTTCCATAGAAGAATTGCTGTTATTAGTGTTTTCTGCTACTGGCATGTAAGACCCCATTCTCTCAAATTGTGGTTGTCTCATCTCCGCAGTTGAGGGCACACTTAGCTGTTCATTCATTCTCGGGATGTCTTGTCTTTGTGTCACACCCTGAACGAAACCAGCTGCCGGGCCACAAAAGTATGCGGGCGTGAAAGGTTGGTAATGAGGTAGAGCCACAGGGGGTATTGGTACCATGTTGTTTGGATAAGGCGGTGACTGGAAGTGCGCCGCTGTATGAGTGGTCATGCTTGTTTGTGAGAATGGACTGTTACCGTTTACAATTCCGGCACGGGTTGCATCGCTGTAGACCCAACGCAAGTCGTTGGGGGCCATAACACCTATAGTGGGTGGCTGGTAACCGCAAGGCCCATAAGGAGGAATGTAGGGAAAGTGGTAGGGTCTCTTAAGAGCATCTCGATAATAAACTGGTGTCTTACGTCTCATGATTTCAGCTGACGCAAGATGCATCACACATTGTGAAAAGCGTCGTGCCATGATTGAGTATTGGTGCATCAGTAAACCGCAGTCGTTACCGTTGACACCTCTTATAAACTGCGCAGCGTCAGGTGGCTCGGTGCTGTGCCTACCTCCAATATTGCAGCTGCGCAGTTGAGTTCTTCAGGGACTGTTGGAACACCTGTTGCTGACATTATGGGAGGAGCGGAAGTCAAGAAAAACTTCTCACAGATGGATTGCAAATCGATAGCCGATTGCATCCATGTCTGCGAAAAACAACCATCTGAGGAAATATATCACTAATGCTGCATCAAGCACATACCCTCCCGCATAAGAGTGTCGAAGAGTAATCTCTTAAGCTGCCAAATCAGGCTAACTAAATCCGAAATAGTTAGATGGGGTTTCCATGAATCCGGCGAGTGTTCGTACTTAGGCCGCACTGGGTTTTCCTTGGAAGCTGGAGCAGCACTTGATAATGGTCTCTGCTGATCTCCTGTAGCATTTATAGTGTTAACAGGTGCAGACGGTTGCTGAGGTGCCCAGGGTTGAGAAATAAACCGAGGTGTCGATTTCCCCGTCTCTGCCTGATTAGCCGCAGACAACATTATATGTGACTCGTTTTCATTCGCTGTTTGCGAATTTCGAGAATTTTTTCTGCCGCTTGCCGGACGCTTCGTAGAAGACAGCTGCGAAAACGCAGTTTTAGGGTCGTTAGACTGTGGATCACGCATTGCTTTGTACGCCTTGCTTAATGCCACTGCACACTCAATATCGACTTCCGCCGATTTTTGCATCCTCTGATATTTGGTCTATCCTGTGAACCGGCCGCTTGTGTGTTCTTCTTTGTCACACCGCAGCAGCTGACTGCGTCAACGTTGTCACCTCAGTATGCTTGTTGTCTTTCCTGCGCTGGCTGGCGCAACCGTCCGCTTCTATAAACACTTTTAATGAAACTATAGCGTCGGGTTGAACACGATGGCTACCATAGCTTTTATGTGGATACCTAATTGGTAAGCGCATATTGACTAGCCATTGGTGCTAACCTTTGGTGGACCCATAGCACACATCTGTAAATTTTAGGCATAAGCACAGACTAGCACAGCATTTAATCACTTGGATACACATCTGAGTTCTAAAGATTCGAATACTTCCACGTTTAATAAAAAGCTCCAGAGCGGGGAATCGAACCCCGGTCACCCGCGTGACAGGCGGGGATACTTACCTCTATACTACTCCGGATCAGTAGACTTTGCTGAATGCATATTGAAAACCTGTTATTTCTTTACATATCAAGTTGATGGTTTGTGTGACATCACATTGGTGCCTCTGAGGGCCTCACAGCAGGTGGCCCTGGCAGCTTCCTTCTACCCTTAGTGTATACCCTGTAAAAAGGTGCATAACAAATAGTGTTTAGATCAACATACCTGGTATCTACAGGGTCAAAACCTTCTTCCTTGGAACCGAAGAGTGCCCATTCTGGAGTTTCTATTGAATATTCTATACCATGGAATTCACGTCCACTCATGGCCTGCATATAGTTGGCAGCATCAGCAGGTGAACATACCAACTCGTGGAATTTATCGTAGTCAATCCATGTATGCCACCTGCCGTTTACTCGGTAACTGGGAGTATGTTATCTTTTGTGCGATCATTTTGTACATACCTCTTTTTCGCTATAAGCACACAGCAGGAGTGACGATGTTCACAGGCAATGCCATAGTGTTCACGTGTAAAAGGCGATGCAGTTACTAATGCCTCTGCGTAACGTATCACCTGTGCAACTATGTATTTGAATGTTATCAAAATTACTTCATCATGCCAGGGAACATTCTTCATTGTTATCGCGTTATCATGGACTGTGCCACAGAATGTTACGGCCTTAATCTCGATGAAGTCAGGCTCACCCAACTCAATCAAACGGGCGTAGTCAGATATTTCGTCTTGTTGGTCCTTAATAAAGCATAAAATTGTCACCACACATACTCACCGTTATGCTAAAGTGTTTAACAAGGGTTAGGCGGAATACTGTCCTTTCCTTCCGGGTCTTCAGCAGTCGGATGCACCGCTGGAACCTGGCCCAGAAGTCTCGAAATAGAGGGCGATCTACAGGTAATGTCTTTATATACTACATTCACATACCTGTTGTCTTCAGACTTGTTTCGTCGGCCGCATCAATAGATAGGTAAAGTTGAGTGACCTGTCTCAGGTGCTCCATTTCCTTAGGGAACTGGGCATTGGTTACAAGGAACGTAGAGATCTGTCTCTGGTGTAGTTCCAGCAGTAAATCGTTAATTTGAGGGTACATGATGGGTTCTCCAACAAGTGACAGCGCGCAGTGGCGTACATTCATAGCCTCCGTCAGTCTCTCGCCCTTGGTGTCAAATATACCTGATTGTGAATTACAGTAAATATACACGAAAACGTACCTCTCAACTCTTTGATTAGTTTCAAATGTGCATTTACCGATTCTTTTGCCAGGAACTCCGGGTCATCGGAAGGCCATTTCCACCGAGTTGCTACGGGATTAGTATGGTGCCTCCAGCAGAACACGCACTTGTTCGCGCAAGCAAGACTAGGGGTCATCTCCATACACTGATTCGATTTTATACCGTAGAACGTGTGCTTGTAACAGCCTCCATGACCACGGACGCGTGCCTTGGTCCATCGACACAGCTTAATGGCACTGTGGTCACCAATTAGCCTGTAGCCTTGCTTTATTAATGACTGACGTTGCACCTCCGAAACCATTCGGCCGTTATTATTACCAATGTTTTCTATATCATCTTCTTGAGTGCACATCATAACATTGAGATCTCCTGATTGATGATCGCTGTCTGAGATGTGGTCTTCTGGTGCTGAACTCTCAAAACAAAGGCAGGTAGGCTTATGGTCTGCCGAATTATGGGTCCTGGTTTCACAGCATGTTGGCGAGTTTTTAGCATCCTGCTGTGGATTGCTGGATGTATTCATGCAACATCCACAATCGTTAGGGTTTGATGAATGTGCCGGTGAACAATCTGTGCTCTGGTGTTGGCCAATTTTGTGCTTCTTTGGCACATTGTGTACTAGTTGGTTACCATCTGCAGTTTGAATATTTTCGTTCACGCTAGCCGCTGATCGAGGAACAATATGGGTTATACTATCCCAGGCTTCCTGTACTAAATTAGTAAACGTAACAATTTGACCGATATCACGTCCACCGAAACATGTTCGTTCCTTAATGAGCAAATTTGCCCCAAGTGTTTTCATTGCCTCGTCTATGGCAAGGAGAATTGACGATACCTCTCCATTTGGGCCAGAGCCAACTGTTGTTCCTGTATAATCGATACATGCAACGGAAACAAAGTGTAGACCATTGAGCAGGGTCTTGCTTATCCTAAAGTCGGTTACCCAATCTTGCAATGTAGCTACAAACTGTTTAAGGGACTCAGTGCATTGTTTGCTATCCACAATAAGAACCAGGGTCGACAGTGAACATGGTACTTTGCGATGTGTAGAACACTGGGCAAGTTGTATGAGTTTGCACGTGATATCATCATCGTGATCCACTGATGTATTCTCAGTTTGTCTAGACGACTTGTCAAGCTCGGTTCTGTAAAGTGAACTCAAGGGAAGGGAGCTGCACTGCACATCGAAGTTCGCAAATTCGCGGCAAAGACTTTCCACCAGGTCATAGCAAGGTCCTATACGTCCTTCATCCTCATCATAGGCAAATACTATCGATGGAAGCATAATGTTAGCCATCACTGGAGTGCACATGTGTTGATGTTGTCTGAAGCCGGGTTTCGTGTGGCTATGATACGCTAAACCACTCCCACATTACCAAATATTGTGATGAAAAATGTGATTAGCATTTTCATTAGCATAGGCATCATCTTCGCAGGCACTGCGGCAGCTATCGCAAGACGCGGAAGGCAGACAGTACAAGGTCGCTCTTCAAGCCTGTCTACACAGCGATTGCATTTTATTATATCACGATGGGACATAAAACAGTCTATTAATAGTTGGAATCATGGCTATTATGCCGATGGAAGGTTTAATGGGCACCTAGGGGCCGACAGTCGCCTTTGGGCACTCAATCCGGAAAATGCTGAGCTACATCCAGAGGCTTTGAGCCATGTTGAACCGACAATTAGTGAAGAACGAGAGGCCGAATTGAAACGGTTAGGCATAATAGAAGGCAACAGTAAAACATGGCGTAATTGGCATGTCATGAATCAAGGTAAGATTCCGTGGATGCTTTCTATTTGTGCACGTGTTTTCAGGGCAATGGCCAGACATTGGAGAACAGCTACAACCTCCATCTGAACCGAATCCTGCTCTCACAGAGCCTTATGCGCTGAGGAAACCATTGGAATACTGGGGATTCATGCGTGGTGTGGTATGTGTATACAGTATTACGGGCATATATTACAGGACACTAATATCGAATCCTACCCAGTAGTATGGGAGTTCTATAAGGATACCTACGGCAAAATAGATGTGGCGGAGCATGGTGGTAACAATCCGCTATTCTGCCCTTCTATGTACCAACCTACGTGGGATGTAGACAGGGATCGCGATGGTTTGGGATACAACGACTGTCGGCTCTTCACCGGATGGATTGGCCTAGACGTTGACTCACCAACCAAGGTGAAAACAGCGAGTGATCTTATTACGATACCGGATACCGGTATGTCGTTAATGTATTGTATGTCAAATATATTTAGGGAGGCTTTACCAGAAATTCTATTTGGGTCCATATCCCATCACTATGGGATGGACATTGGGTTCACTGCTGAAAGTGCTATCGCTTTCTAGGAGCCCGGGTCACGGCATAGTTGCGGTGAAAATTCACAACATGCGCGAAGATACCACAATCGAAGGCGTCGAGGATGATCTCTTAAATATCGCACTCAACCTTAACGATGTATGTTTATATTCTAAACTGTGCCTTACATAGTTACAGGTGGCTTTGGAGACTCTAAAACCGGGTGAAGAAGCGAGGGTGCGCACAGTCATCAAGGGACCTGCAATGGTTTGCGCAGGAAGCCTAGAATGGCCATCATTCGTACGAATCGCTTCTCCAGACACTTACATAACACGGGTCAACGAAGGTGCCACCTTGGATATCGAGCTCAAGATTGAATGGGGTCGTGGTGTTTGGTTAGCAGATAACAAGGGCCTCTACAGGCAGGAGGAAGCAGCGGACTCCATCTGTATGAAACGCCGTCGTATCAAAGAGGTTGATGAAGAGGATTTCTACCCGACGACAACATTCTTTGGTGGATGTCGCATGGTGAGGCTTGCTGTACATAAACTTTTGGGACAGCGATGGGACGTGATATCGAGTACATGTCCTGACCCCAGAGAACAGTTGGTCGTGGAGATATGGACAGACCGATCAACAACGCCCAAAGCGGCATTGGAATTCGGACTCATGGAAAGTCTGGCATGGATTCGTGAGCTGAAGCGACAGCTGACCCAGGACGCAGATTTCGATGGTGAGGATGAGCAACTGCGTGACACGTGGGAGAAAATCGACAAATACAAGTCACTAGAATACCGCCAGAAGATGATGGGAGGGCCCCCTACATATAATCTTCATGAAGTTGGTGCCATACCCGGATTGAAGGAATCGGACTGCCAATATGTGGGGACCCCTGATGATGTGAAGCTGGTACCACAGGCGCCCTACTCCCTGCCAAGGATCCCTCCACCTCGTCCAGAACAGGACTCATTGGAGTGGTTGGCAACGGATTTGCAGTCGGAGGAGTACTCTGATCCTTCGACGATAAATGCATGCAATTTCGAGAAGTTTGTGCCACAGCCTGAAGATGCAGCTACCAATGTTGATCTGTCGATTTTACCGGTGTCTAGAGAGGTTATAAACTCTCTACGCCTCTGTGGTTTCAACACTGTAGGTGATATTGTCCAGATGCCGGTGGACAAACTGGAAGAGTACCCAGGTGTCTCGCCGGAAGATGCCAGGCTTATATTCGAGTTTATTGACACCAACCTCCGAATAAAGCCTAATTGATCGTAACAGCGAACTGTAAATAAGCCTTTAATATGTTAATATCTTGATTGTCACGTATATACAAATGTATTGGATGTCCATATCCAATTGTGGATAAGTTGTACTCTAGGCATACCATATTGTGAGATCATTAACGTACAGCTACATTGGCGCAAGGTATGTATAACGGCGACATAACATTACACAATAAAGTTACGTCTGTTGGTATCAGCATGTGGGGTGAGAATATGCGGAAAACCTAAGTGGAATGATGGAGAAGCCCTTTGAATAATGTTGGTGGTTACAATTCTAGTATCATTTGTATTACCACCATAGACCAATTTTGCCCCATATGTAATGTGTACCTATAATCTTTGTATACAGTATAATGCGCACCATGATTATAGGTAGGTATATGAAATGTGATTATCTAACTATCGAACGCTCGTTGCGATCATTAAACTATATTTAACGAGTTTATATGTTGGTGTCATAATTTATAAGTAACATTTTTATGAAGTCCCGCTTGTTTCAGCTGGAGACTTGCATTTGGGAGGTTCTGTGTCACTGGGTTCTTCAACAGTGCCGTGGAGGCTTTTCTTTCGTTTGCTGACGTTGTCTTTGAATAACCCGATAATGGAATCAAAGAGTCCTAGGCGGTAGGCGCAGTAACAGAAGGGAACTAGAAGAAGGAACTGGATTGCAAGTAATGTTTTTCTTTCTTCTCTCGTTTCGTCATGTTTCGGGTCCAAAATCTCGAATAGGATCAAAGCTACGAAACAGAGGATGACAAGTATTCCTAGGGTTCCGAAGGCAATTTCGAGGGGGGTAAATTGTTCTCCAAAGAATCCCATGTAACAGGATAGGCCGATCAATGCGACAATGCAAAGGAAGCAGTTCGTGATGAAGGCGGGGTAACTGTTCACAAAGTTATATAGGAATGTAATGTTTGTATAGTCAGGGGAGTTTACCGTATAGATGATATATGAACTCAATAATATTACCGCCATCATGATGAAGCAAAGTAGTATTATAACTGTAAGTGCGATAAGAGTAATTTTACATGTAGTAAATGGTCCTCTCCAACCGCATTGTCGGTATATAGTATAAACGAATGCACCGTACAAAATGAAACAAAGAAAGCAGAAAATGTATGTTGAATAATATACAATGTATGAACCGATACTATAACCCGAATAAGAAGTCACACCATTTAAAACAACGGAAGTACCCGATAGATACACTTTTAAGTATATTTCAAGCACCAGGAGAGTGATGAACGAAGTAAAAAGGAGCACAGCAAGAGCCAGACAAAGTTTTTGACATTGTGACAAGCATCCATCACAGTGCCACAAATAACATCCACAGAGGCATGTACAAATAAGAAAGATACATCCGAATATAGTACATACGCTTGCCGCAGCTCTAGATTGTATACTTGACAGAGAATCATTGAGGGCTGCCAGGATTGTCGATATAAGAAAGCACACTACCGTTAATATGGCCAAGACCATGAAGAGTATCTCGCCAACTGAGAATTTACCGATCTTCTGCTTTAAAATGCTGGAGTTATTCTTAAGCACATCTGTATTCCCCTTTATATCCTGCCCATGAACCAGACCCAACCACGTTGCCAATACAATCGGCAGTATCTGCGTCATCTTGGTAACTCTGAAGCGTTTACCGGCATTATCCATTTCCGTATGGTGATTTATAGACACATACAATGTGTTCACTATGGAAGAATGCGATATTCTACATGGAATATGTACCGGTGGAAACGGTTGAAGGTTTCCCTCAACTATGAATTTCCCTGGTTTACATGTGCGATACAGATGATAAACGGTCTAAAAGGCAATGAAAATCCACACTGTAAGGGGAATTAGATAATGGGGGAGATGGAATATAGTGTAGTGATGCTATTACAATCCAAACATATGCCACCTGCTCCCGACCGGATCAACGTACGATTGGCTTGTTTGGTCCACTGCAAAAACGCCGATTATACCCTGAAATTGTAGATTTAAATCCCCCACAAGGCAGAGGCCCCCCTCATATCATTTAATACAAAACCAGTATAAAGTGTATATGGAATTGAACGTTGTTCATATGAATCCGGGGTCATGAGCATCCCACCCAAGTTGGATCTCAAAATAGAATTTGGAAGCTCTATCTGATGTTATACCTTAAAATAAGCCAATGGTCATTCCAATTACACGGACTGCATAGACACCATGATCATCAAGGGTCTCGATGATACTTATGATACATGGCCTTGGTATCAATCATCGGAACCTCTGATCCAGCCTGCATATTGTTCCTAGTGTAAGTTCCCGATAACTACCGTTATTATGTATTCCCATCCAGTTCAGGAGCCATCATCATCATTGAGACAATCCTGGGGATTGCATCCTTCTATAACGGCCACTCCAGAGATGTCCAATCTTGTCTTCGTTTCATTTTACAGCGCTTAGTGCTTCTGACTAGAAATCAGCGGTACGGAAGATGCCCAAAATACGTGGCATAGCTTGTGATGTATAATGCACAACAGCCTGGATATAGATTTCTCCTTGTAGTCCAGCTTACGGTATTATATACCTGGATAGGACAGTACCACTGATACATAGATCAGCAATGTCACTGAACGTATCTCATGTTGCATCATAATTTGATTAGCAGCATATAACCCTACAAATGTGAGACCAAAATAAATGCCATTGTTATCACAAAATCCCCAGACTGTATTAACCCCACAAACATAATAAGACACCTAGTGCTAATGGATTCAACCAATGAGTCTAGATATCACCTATGGGTCACAACCGACCAGGTGGAATCCTCCAGATGACAGTGATCCCTCCTCCACAACCTGTATTTCCTCCTGCCTCCCGGTGTCCAGACAAGTGACAGTCAGAATGGACTGGTGCGAAATTCCATAGCGAGGCAACGTCTGCGTTTGTATTTTATTGGCATAAGCACTATCGTCTTCCATAAACTCAGAGTCCAATATGTTGCGCCCGTCAAAATCGATATTGACCATACCCATTTTCAGACGATCGACACAGACCTTAGACGCAAATGATGCTAAAGTCCACTCGTCTAGTGTGCGCAATTCTGCTCGCATAAGTTTCTGCTGACAGATGATACATTTGGCATTGGGCTTATCCAGTGTTTCGGGACTGCATAGCGCCCCCTTCAACAGTGGAGTTGATCCAGTTACGCATGATCGAATCCATACAAAGCTACACCTACTCTTTCTGAATTGATCATGCGAAATAGCATTTCCGTTCCAACGAGAGGTCTTAAGTAAGTGGGCGAGCTGCATAACCTGCGAAGCCGCCACTATAGAGTTGGTAGCTGCAATGGCAGGAGTGATGGCACCAGCTATGGACTGGACATCCCAAGCACTGAGATGTGGTATGTGGAAATTTATCATACGCAAGTTTGCCGCGGATGCTACAAATTGCATACATAGTGCGTCATCTTTGTCAAACATCAGCTGGCCAATTGCCTCTCGCCTGTGGTTAATTATATGCAGCAACGCATCTCTGAAGTGTTCACACAGTTCCTCCGTAGTGCTTATACGCATCTTATTATGTATATCCAAATGAGAACCCGCTAATTGTTTTTCAGTGTTATCCATGCAATATACCGGTGCGCTGACAGCCCTGCCCTGTTTTGTAGACCCAATTGATGGTGTTTCTATCCGTCGTACCTTACTTGGCGGCATGATTTCTGCACAATCAAGTTCAACATTGCTTTCACCTTTATTGTCAAAGTATGCAGCATGTTCTGTGCCACTTCCATTTACTCCGTCCGATGTATGGCTATAGTCGCCATGGGTGAATGGATAGCTGATGCATGCCGGCGGCTGCCGGTCCTTCCAGGTATCACCGAGTGAACTTAAACTTGATATTTGTGTATCAAACAGGAATGTGAAGACATCACGTACCCATTTGTGTGCGATGTGCTCTGTTAGCCCATCAACAGCCGGAATGACCGGCAACGCAAGGTCACTTAGAACATTGCTGTTGCTCTCTGTACCAAACATCAACTCATATAAATGACGTGCCCAGGCAACACAATGTTCCGGTTTTTCCGGGATTTGACGAATGGTGCATACAGGTATAGACTTTGTGCGCGGTTTGTCGTGACAGTCATAGCAAGGCGTAATCCCGTGAACAATAGGGTACACCTGTCCGTTGAAACCAGTGCTCCCGGACTCGATTAGTGGCACTCCAGCACGCATACAACAATAGTTTATATGGGAGCGTGCCCTTACATTGTCAAGCGCATTTAGAACCAAGTCATAATCAGCCACATCTTGGGGTCGCCATTTCAGAACGTCGCAGACTTTTGCTGAAACATCGCAACCAGGTGCCAGTTCACGGACACGCTCACAAGCTATATGTGCCTTGTAGGATCCCACATCCTCACGACGATATAGGAACTGACGGTTTAGGTTGGACACATCGATGGTGTCTAGATCTACGACGACCAGCTTGCGCACTCCGCAAAGAACAAGGATCTTGATCACCTCACAACCTATACCGCCTGCACCAACTACCAGCACAGATGCTTTGCCTATTAAGTCGATATAGTCATCTGTGTCGACCCTGAGTTAACTTTGTTTAGCGACCTTAGTGATCACATACCCGGTGCATGTTTCAACGGGGTTTGACGCCAACAAGTGATCATCTTCTGTAGTTTTTAGCGTGCCCATTGCAACAAACAGTGGCTCTATGTCGATGGATTTAACACCGGTTGTACTTTGGTGCCGACATCAACAAGACGACTGCATGATGTTCCAATGCCGTTGCAGATATAAATGATATAGATTGTTGCCGATATATAATAGCCACCGCCTTCCATTGAGCTACGATCAAATCGCAGTTTCTCAGTGGCATTTCGTGGAATTTATGGGCGAATCTTCATCTTGAGACGGGATTCTATGCACGCTTGGCAAGCGCTGAGGGCCTTGCACGTGAGTCCCCGATGATTATCAAACCGCAGATAATTAGATAATACCCTAGTGTGTTTAACAGAATCACGCCTTAGGTGGATCATATTAGTAATCTGGGACCTATAGTGGTGCCCTCACATGTGTGTCTTCCTTGGCAAACATAGCTCAAAACACATTGTGGATCTTCTTTTAGCATAAGAAGCCTTTACAAACTAAACGTGAGTTCCATATGCTAGGCGGCAATGCCGCTGTGCTATGCCGGTATTTATGTGATTACCAAATTCGTTGCGCGCACATTCTAAATACGCGGTATTTTGCACACTGAGCGTATGCTACGGCAGCCAACATCACAGTTGCTCATCAAACAAAATGTCAAGCTGCCTGGATTTTGCTATGCTCTGCGCAAGACGCTCTTTTGGACGTAGACATGGCTGAGTATGGATTGAAGGCGACATCCGACCCTAGTCTCCAGGGATATGACACCTTGGAGTTAGATGGTGCCACTTCAAGACACGGACACGTCGATTTTGTGGCACAGAAGAATACGCATCGTACATGGGACTCCCTGGACAACCTGTCATCATCGCACATGGCACAGGAACCGGCCACTGAAAGTGTATCACTCATGGCTACAGATGATGCTTATCGGATGAATTACACGTTTGGGAAACTCCATGGTAGTGCTGGCGAGCAGCCACATGGCGATACAACGTTTTCAACATCCCATCATTCAAAAGGTAGGCCATCCACTAATCCTGCGTTTGTGTTCAATGCCAACGACGAAGGTGCCACCTTGGATATCGAAAATGTTAAGGGGCGGATAAAGGTTGATGAGGGTCAAGAAGTATATATGAGTGGCTGTGTCGCTGTAGAGGATGATCACGGCTTTGCAGAGGATCCTGGAGGGGAACATACAAATTGTGCCGACCATAACAACCTGTTGAAGGACGAGTGCTCTAATCAATATATGGTAAACATGGAGAAAGATCATGATATATCCGTCGGAACCCATGTGTCCAGTGTTATGCCACCAGTTGAGGACCGTTATTTGTATGCCGACAAAGGCTACACAGCCCTTACGTGTGACCGTGCTGTCATTGACGCGGATAGCACACTCCGTAACGACACTATGGTCTCAGCTGTCGTAGCTGCTGGTGAAGATTATATGCCTTGTGTACCGGGTAAGACTGATACACGTAGCGTGCTCGCAGCAGCAGAAAACGATCCAGATCTAGCTTTGATGAAAGCATATAATGGAGTGAGCTCCCTTTCAGTGGAACAATCAAACGATGGCAATTCGGATGGTAAGATGGTTTACAGAGAATCTCATATGCTCACGGATGGCGTTGATCATACCAGACTACATGGTGACCAAAGCAACCAGCACCACCTATCGAGTGGCCTATTAAATCATAATGTGCCATCTCAGGCGTCGGACGACTCATCATCTACGACTGTGGAGACCATATATCCCAGTAACGAACTGGAGAAAACAACGAACAACTCGGATTCTGGTGCACTCACATCACATCAAGACTACTCAGAACCAAGGAGTGAAGACGCTACCTGTAGGATTGTACCACACGATGGTGTTAACAATGCAGATCGTACTCAGGCCGCTTGTAGGAACAGCAATAACGACCAACCGCGTGGTATGGATATTGATCGCACATATTCGAACACTTTGAATACAGTCAAACAAGAAATGAAAAACTATGTCGACGAGACACACAAGTACTGTATGTGGTCATTAAACCCACAAACTGGGGACCATGAATTCGATCCCGGTCCCCTTGCAGTGGACTTTTACTGCAACGTCTGCCAAGCATCGCTACCTCTGGGTACATTCCGCATTCGCTGCGTCGAGTGTGTAGATTTTGACCTCTGTATCCCTTGTGCTTGCAAGGGTGCAGAGAGGAATGAACACAAAAACTACCACAAATACATTCCAATCGCACCACATTCATTCACGCTCTTTGGTGACTGGAATGCTGATGCGGAGTTGCTACTACTTGAGGGCATCAGCAAGTTTGGTTTTGGTAATTGGAACCAGGTTGCGGATATGGTAAATCGCAGATGCACAAAGAACAAATCTGCCACGGAGTGTGAACACCACTACAACGAATTCTACATCCACTCACCATTCAGTCCATTCCCCGATATTCGCCATATGAATACCTTAATCACAGATGAACAAACGCTGGAACGGTTTCAAAGTTTTTTTAGTATAGTGCAAAAGGCACACAGCTTTGAAAAGCCTCGACCAGCTGATGCACCACCGATCATCGACATGGACTTCAATCACATAGACATCATACCACCCGCAGTGAACATCTCCGATTCTACCGGTCCGCGACTCAAGTTTTTCCAAAGCTTCCCAGGATACAACTTGTATAGAGATGAGTTAGATCCTGAGCACAATAATGATGCTGAATCGATCATCAAGGATTTGGAGTTCGAGCCTTGGGACACACCAGCAGAGGTCGAATTCAAGCTCCGTATGGTTGAGATTTACAACTGTATGCTCGATGATCGCATCTGCCATAAACGAATTTTGATTCATCGTTTCTGGAACGATTATATTATGAGGGAAAACAATCTGGAGTCTATGAATCAGATCGAAAAGGCTGCATATTGGAGACTTACGCCCCTCATACGATTCCAGTCGGAGACGGACCACCTCAATCTCACGAAGCTCGTTGTAACAAGGATCGAACTTGAAAAACGACTGAGGCTCGTGGCTACATGGAAGTCTTTCGGCTTGCAAACACTTGCCGATGTGGAATCATTCGGTCTCCATAAGTTCCCCTCTGCATACGCAACGTCACAAAACGCACATGTACATCCCATAACGCGAGACCTACTCACCAATGGTTTTGAAGATATAACTAAGCTGGAGCAATTTGCTGAACAGCAGATTGTTGACCTATGTAGTGACCTCTTGATAACGAGGGGCCAGATGGAGAGCATGATGACCGAGATCGCCAAAATGACTTTGGATATACCCATTCCCGTTGCAGAAGACACCACTGTTTTCCCTACTTGGGACTATTGTTTTCGGGGTGGAACTCTGCAACCAAATGTTGCAGAGCCATTAAATCCACCTCCTCTCCAGTTGAATTCCTTGCCTGATGATTATTGGCATCCACGGTTAGTTGTGGAAGGCAAAGGTCCACACGAATTACCGACCGTTGACCTCGATGAAGCCTGTTTCTCCAATACAACAGCATCAGTGGTACAACAATCACAGGCATTCTCAGGCCTCAACTCGTGTTTGTACATCGCCAAGTATGTGCCACAAAACAAATCAGCTGTGCGGAAAATTGCGCCCAAACGCAGGCGTAACTCGCTAACGTCAGAACTGACAAAGGGTGTAAGCTTACGTAAATAGAAGTGCTGCTGTGTCACAAAGAAGGGTGCTCTGCCACGTAATAGCTCATTCGCAGGGGTACATGAAGGTCTATAAAGGGCTTGCGGTTGTTATCCTAATCATCCGTTGTTTTAGGATCAAATCTATCTGGATTATACTGTTATTCAACAGGTGGTCCTCTCCGTGTAAAAACACAGGAAACAATGTTCTCTACAAGTTACATGGGTTTGGGTACACTGATATCCGAGTCGTACAACCTTTTGCATTGCAAATGGTGTACACCAAAGGCTATTGGTGTTACTTCCAACGATGTGGTAGAACAGACCACTGCAAGCATTGTAGAAGCCGTGACAACGGAACACGAATGTAAATCTAAATCTGTTCGATTTATGTTATTAGACTATAACACAGGGTATTCTACGCCAATTTATGATATAAGGGTTTAAACCTTTTGTTATTCTGTTGTTTAGGGCACGTCACAGTTCGGTATGTTTCTCGAACAGTTGCTCGTGACCAACCTCGCGCTCTATGATAGCGCCTGAGTTTATGATTTGTTTCTTGCACTCACGCTCCAGGAACTTTGCAAGGCCCTCGATGGTGATATCTCCATTGTACTGGATTGGTTCTTGCTTCGCTCCGTGTGCATACAGCGCAATAGTAGGGAAACTCAATACTACAGTATTTTCGACTTCGTTGTTGTATGCGTCAAACTTGGCAACAACAACCGAATCTAAGCCCTTCAGACGACGACCCAGATCCCTGAATACACGCTTGGCCTGGTGGCAGTGGCCACACCACGGCGAGAAGAATAAGACCAGCACATCATTGTCGGACTCTATAACCCTGCGATGGAAATCTTCGCCGACAATAGTCTTCACATGTCCTACATCTATCCTTTCAGGGATGGGCAATTCTGACTTTACGAAATGTCTGATTTTCCCGCTGCGCAAATCACTGACGAACTTGATGATGTGTTCCTGTGTGATTGTGTTGTCCATGAGCTCGAGTGGCCTGTATTTCAGGAACTCCATGGAGTCTGTGTGCAGTTCGAAGGCACGCACGGCCGTGTCGACGTACTCACTGTCGATGACCAACAGCTGGTTCAACCTTTCTTCTACAGTATCGTCACCCTTGGAGTGGATGAATATGAACTTGTCGTTGTTCTTCACTGCGAAGTCGCTAAGCCAATTCAAATCAATGTGTGACTGCTCCGTATGAGATTTAGAACCAACAAACCTACCTCCAAATAGCGGTCTTTGGTGAACAGGTAAATCATCGTTTTGTTCGTGGCCATAACCTCGTCCAACAGGAAGGAATTGGTGCCGTGTACCGGAGGTACCAGCTCCCGTTGAAGGAACTCATGCACCTTATCGAGATTGTAGAGATTATGCCACAAAAACTTGATGGGATGTTGCAAGGCAGCGTTTCTTGTGACCATCAACGCCAATGGCTGAACGGTTTCCTCGTTCAACTTATGCATCGAGTATGTATAGTGTATGATATCGTTTCTGTCTGCAATCATAAACGGTATGCGGAAACCTGTTTCCATGACCAGGTCATACACGCGTCGTGCCAATTTATCGTCACGGTGGTCCTCTCTCATGATCAACAGCGCATTGACATGCCCTGGTTCCAGGGCACGCAGGTAGTAGCGTGCAGACTCAACCGACTGCAACCGCATATCACATATGCGTTCACGTGTGATCCAAGCCATGATATTGGCGACCTTGTTCACATCTCCTGGCATGGATACCAATACTCCATCTTTGAGGTAGCTCAGGGATGGTTTCATCGCTTCGACAGGCGAGTTGATTGTCAAGTTGACTTGGTACATACCCAATTTGCACTGCAAAATATAAACCACAGCTTGACGCAACCTACCGTTGGATTGCCTTCAAGCATCTTGGTGACAACGGCGAACTCCACAGTGCTAACATGTCCAAACACCGCTGCTGATGGGTAACTGAACACGATTGCGGTCTTGTCGGTGCTCCTTAAAAACTCTTCATAAGTTTCCTCTGTTAGATGTTCGGCTATCTATAACGGTATGAGAGATGTATCAATTGTGCCATCGAGGAAATACAACCAAGATGTAGGTCTGCTGTATGTTGCAGCCACGAGTGTGTATGCAGGACTTACCGGTGGATCCGGGACTATTAGATAAGCATCCACGGATATCGTACACCACCTAGTTGCCAGGATCCAGCCGGCAACTGGCAATAGTACGGATACGAGACTATTCATCGTACCAACTGAGGTGTGTATCGCGATTTATGCAACGGAGAAAACAGAGACCTCAGCCTTAAGCGCGAGGCTCTATATCTACGTAATGTCGCGGCGTCTGCCACGGCTGATTTTTGGTGCCTCTTGAGCTGTGTACGGAAGGTGTAACTCCTGAACGCACCGGCACGATCGTAACGCCCAACGGGGCACGACATAGACGAAGCGATTGAATTTTGCTTAAGTTGCACACAATCAATGTGTCACTAATGAAATATGAAGTAAATACAACTTAATGTGTATATAATCCCATTACACCTCTATATATAGTGACTCTCTATTTCCCCTAGTTGCAACGTCATATCTGCGTTATTGACACGATGTGCTCATATGTACATAAATATAACGCGCTTTTATGATACCGCAATGTGTTATACACCTAGTACCATGTGATCTCTGCCAGGAGCCATCGGATTGGACGTCTGATGTGTTACCATATATGCACCGGTGCTCTGTAATCCGCCTTTTAGGATATATCAAGTGGTTTCAGATGGTTATATATTTACTTCCGCAAATGCATATTGAATGGTCTATAAGTCCGATTACGTAGAGGTAGTGCTAAGCTCTAAATGTCATTATATTTTTCCTATTCTACACCACTACCGCCTTAGTGCGAAGAAAGTCACTAGGTACCGCCTTTTGCAACATATATCACAAATTAGTCGCCCAATACATAGCTGTGACAAATCCTGTAATTTCAGTACATGGTCAAATGGTCACCCATCTAATATGCGCATAATTTAATTGTAGATCACCTAAATATAATGGACACATGCTATTTAAATTATGTTTAGTACAGTCCTTGGGCAAATGTGTTATATACCCGCAGCCCGAGAACAACGGATTGTGGAGCAACACGGTCTGGCGCAGGAGCCACCACTTTATCTGGCAACTAAAAAGTCCTCAACACTGCGCTATCTCGTAGAATCGGGTGGAAACCCAATAATTATACAAGCAGGTGACTATGACTGGGCAAAGTAAGTCGCAGGCTGCTAAGGTCGTCACGGCCAACAAGCTCCTGACTTCCATCCTCCATGGCTCCTCATCGCTGCTCCCATCCATCCTAAGCGGCGCTAAGCCCAAGGAGGAACCAGGGAAGACGCTGCTCCTTGAATCCATTGACGATGACAACCTCTGGTACAGCCACATCAAGGTAAGGACTTGTACATCGGCAACTAACGGATTTCCTGCGCCGAGTATTTATTCCAGTAACTCTCTCATGCCTGACGTAGGCTACAAAAGACTCTGAATTACTCCAGGAGGCGTGTCGTATGTTTCCAAACTACTGGAAGGTCCATCACAGATGTGCGCTGTTCCACCTCTTACATAAGCATACCCGCCAGGCGTTTGACGTCTATACTGATGCACTGAAGGACAATGATGACTATATGTTATATGTCTGTTATCTCAAGTTCTTATATCACATGGCATCTGTCCACGAGTATATCGCCGCTCTATTCACTGCGATCGATAAGGTAATAGACCTTTTACGTTATGAAAATTCCGCCATAGGTTGGATTGGACATTAGATCGGATCCACTCTGGAAGGAGCTGATAACGTTGTTAGTGAAGATCTACAACTGCAAGCTTATGGAGCGCAATGTTCACACCGGGTTGTTACCAAACCTCTTTCCATCGGTAAGTGATTCTGCACTTGGCTTTTACATGTTCCTCAGGAAGTGGAAATTACTTCTGGGAGTGGGCCTCTATATCCATCAGAGGCTGAACAAGTGGTTTTCAGAGGTGTAAACACGCTTGACAAGAAGGAACAGACATATGTACAACTATATAGTGACGTCAACCACATTAGAAAGATATTCCAAAGGGTAAGTAAACATGTCAACCATTTAATACGCCACAGTGGCTGAAAACACCGACTAACAACCTCAAGCATGGCTGGGAGGGTTACTCGACGTTTGAGAATATTGTCAGTGCAGCAAATGTATTGTGCTCCAAGTTGCTCGCGGATGCAAAAGTCGTCTACGAGTTATCGATGAACGTTTATGATAAATTATCGGTAATGTACCGAAAGGTACTTCCAGCAAAACCAGCTTGCAAACGACAACTCACTGAAGACCAGCAAACAGAGCATGACCGTTTGCTCGAGTGTTGGATCGATATCATCAAGTATGAAGAGATAAATCCGCTCAATTTGACTGTTGAGGAAATGTTGGACAGAGTGGCGTTTACCTTCAGGAGTGCCCTAAATCCTCATGTGTTTTCGTCACGACTGTGGTACATGTATTTCCAGTTCTTGCTGGCGAATTATTCACGAGAGAGAGGTATGTATATGTCGGACACATAACATATATGCTATAGGAATCAAAGAACTAAAAGGAGCGATCGACACGTACCTCTGTGACGACAGTAAGCTACGGTTTGTGCTCGCCGCATACCTAGACGAGATCGGCAACTTGGATGATTCGTCAACTGAGTTCAAGAAACTGATAGAACCTGTACTCCCTGTTATCGAAGGATGCGATGAGAGCAATGAGGAGGAATATCTTCGGCGGATTTTGCAGTTTGATGAAGGCGGTACGTCTTCCAAAATTCAACCTGCCAAAATTATTCACTACCTCAATTACTTACGACGGAATTTTGACCGTGCAATATGGGAAGAGGAGGTCAGTGTTATATTGCATAGTGTCGAATGTAGCAGTTGGGAGCTGCACTGGTACGCGGCTAATACACAGATGCGGTGCTACGGAGATGTGGATGCCGCAGTCAAAACTTTGCAACATGCTTATGATTGCATGCCCTTTGACATGTACTACACTATCCTACACCTGAGGTTCTTACTTGACGTGGGCGAAGTAGTTTATGTGCGTGTTATGTTAACCGAGCTTCTTATGCAAGCTACGGTTGTCGGTGAAAAAAAAGCCAACCTTTCGGATGCAGAAAAAATGCGTCTGTGGTCTTTTTGGTTCCACGTTGAATACTTCTATGGTTCCAAGGATCAATTTTTCTACGTGCACTCGAAGTTTATAAAAACCCGTATTGCAAATGAGGTGGGCCTGGATGTGTTCGCGGAGAAGTCCAACAACAAGATGACTACTTCAATTAGACAATTGTTCGGTGACATAGGTCCAACATTTGTTAAAATGCACATGGATTCGAGTAAACGTGTTGCTACTCAGGAGATGAATGCTGTGATTGAGTTAAGGGAGCGCCTTTTCTGCGCTGGCTTTGACTATGACGAACTTGATTCTGTATTTGCGCTGGGAGGTGAACAAAAGGTATTTAGTTCTGACGGCACCTGTGCTCTTAGCTCACCAGAATCAGATGCCCAGATGGGTCCATCCAACTTTACTCACCCTTCGGCAACTGACGAGGGCCAAGGCCCCAAGCAAGTTTCTATAGTGCGACCCGATACTACATCCATGTCATCACTTGATCCTGAGAACAGCGGTGCCCTGGAGGCTCTGACAACCTTGCATGGTAGCCGTAGGCCGGTGTTACCTGAGGAGGGTCGTCCCATTGATTCTGTGGCCACACCTCCCAAGTTGCTATTCGACCTTCTCCGCGTGTTGCCTACATCAACGGATAAAATTATCTTCCCCAAAATGTACGGCAACAACGAGTCCGTAGACTACTTCCTGCGGTCTCTTGATGAGGCCTCTTTGGATAGTCAATCTATAAAGGACTATGCGCCAATTCCGATCGATTCGCTGTTGCGCCTGAAGAATTCCGCATCAAGTGACGACCAATTATTCGAGGTATGTTAAATGCATAGTGTCGCTACACATTTACAGACATCCCTTGAAACCGGTGTTGATAAGGGTACCGTCGAGGGCAACAGTGGATTATCTTCGGTCATCCAGTTTGTCGAGGAGCACACCGGCACGGAGGACAAGGGAAAACCCAAGCGGAAAGGTGGTAAAAACAAGGCAAAGTTAGCTATATGAGTTTAACTGTCTTTAAGTGCGTTTTGCAACTCTAGTTTCGCTTCCTGTTGCCTTAGGCAGTAGCCTAATGCTAGCTGCCAGAAGCACAGTTGTACACACGACGACCCGGTTTGTTGTACTATAACACGTGGTACAGATGAACCGTTTTGATTGGCCATGGGCGGTGGTTTTTGTGCTTGTGCCATCCCAGTGAGGGAATCCACCACCAGGTCGACGGACTTCTGCATGGCCTCCATAACATCTGTTGTAATATTATCTAGTAAAGCATTTGCTGTTTCATCTGGCATATTCCTGACGTATGATAATAGGGCGTCCTTGCTATTGGAGGGTGTCATTTGGTCCTTCAACTGTAACCCCGCTCCAGTGCGTTCAGCAGGTGTGGCAACTGCTGTGTTTGTGTCAGCTTGTAGCTGTTGCGATAGACAGTAACGACATTCGGCGTTCCATAGCATGTAGCCTGTCATTTGCATACTGTGGACCAATGAGGCAATCCTGTCTGCCGTGGTTATCATGGTAGTTTCGACACAATACCGGTACAGGGAGCCTACTAAAGACCCCACTGTGCTTTTCATTGCTTCGCGAACACGAGCTGGCGCCTGATCCGCAAACTGTGTCAGTATTGCCGATGGTGAAGATTGCACGAGTTGTAAGTATGGCGACCCTTCTGTAGCTCCATCAGTATCCGGGGCATGTAACGAAACTGTCATATTGATACCCAAGGGTGCCAATGGTCTTATTCCTTGTATAGGCATTTTTTCCTTTTCCGCCAACACGGGTCCGTCCTTCTCTTGCTCACCTCCAAAGAACCCCTTTACCTTTTGCCAGAAACGCTTGAGAATGCCATGATTGCTCGTTGATGCCATTTCATTGTTTGTAGTGCCATCGTTACCAGCCGATAGATTGTAGGAGTACCTTGTTCCCTTGAAACCACTGCTGGAAGGATTACTTAACGATGATAGTGAAGGTCCAGTTGTGCCGATGAATCCTTTTGCTTGTTGTACTCTAGCATCATTCCAAATATGTCTTCCATGACTGTTTGCATGGCCCAAGACATATCGTTCTCGCGGCGGCAGCCTGGCCACAGCTGGAAGCACTGCTGTCGGTCCCAGAAGTGTCCTTGAAAAGAACATCCAGAAGACCAGCAGCAGCCAGCTGCTAGTCCATAATCTTTGTTGTTGTACCATACACTGCGATTTCGAATTTTCGCAAGAATGTAGATACTATTCGGGCAGAATCTCGCCCGTGTCGCTCGCCGGGAGCAACGACGATCATTTACAAACTGTCTGTGTTCAGTGTATAATCAAGAGTAATATCCATGTTAAATCATTGTGACTCTATGTTTTGTTAACGTTTGTGCGCTACATAATGCCTGTATGGAGTGGCCATCCCCGATGTCTGATGTGGACAACAGAAGGCGGCCACTGGTGGCTTCGCATTGACAATATTTGCTTATCATAAGTGTGTTTAAACTACACATTTCAATTGTGTTCACCAGGTTAAACTACTGAGCCACTCCAAGTTTGGTACGCTTAAAGTCAACTACACACAGACGTCATCATTTCGCCGTCTGTCAATTATTCAAGGAGTACAGTGTGTTTGATGAAATAATATCTGAAGTTATGTAATAATTCTGTATACTATATGTTTTCAGTTGGAATTCTCAGTTGTGCACACCACACTAAAAACAACATCAAACTGCGTATCTGTCGGAATGTCTCAGAAAATGAAATAAATGCTCATGGTGTGTAATCTAAACCGAATGTGGCAGTGTGTCAGCGGGAATTGTAGTAATTAACGTGCACCCTTTGAGGGTGTGCGACTCGATGACATCACCGTCGTTGCAAGTAGACAATCTAGCTACACATGGCAAAATCGCATGTATATCGCTCCTTCATAGGGGTGGTAGGCATTTATATGGTCTTCAATGTGTTGGCTGTGGCGCTACCACCTGGTCTACAAAGAATGACTATGGCTGGTGAATATGGCATCACTCCTAGCCGCAGTCGTGATCGCTTCCTGCAATCGTTCTTTATGAACGATCCTGACGGTCCACACCACCAAAACACACACGGACAGGATGATAATCACGCTTCTCATGGACAAGAAGATCACAATCACGCTAATCATGTTAATGATGATAGTCACGGTCACGGGCATCATGGTCACGAAGAAGATCAGGGTTCTCATGCTCACCAGGATAACCATACTTCTCATGGACATGGACAAGAAGATCACAATCACGGGAATCATGGTCATGAAGAACACAATCACGCTAATCGTGCACATGATGATAGTCACGGTCACGGGCATCATGGTCACGAAGAAGATCAGGGTTCTCATGCTCACCAGGATAACCATACTTCTCATGGACATGAAGATAATCACGGTCCCGAGGAACAACAGCACAAAGATGGACAGGATCATAACGGACATGAAGATCATGGACACGGTCCCGAGGAACATCACGAACACAATGCTGATCACAGTAATGGACATGAGGAGCATCACAATCACAATGATGGTCATGTAGACAACGTCGAACAAACCAACAGTGATGGAATTAACCACGGCCACGAAAACAATGATCATGGACATGAAGATCACAGTAATGGACATGAGGAACATCACAATCACAATGATGGACAGTATCATAACGGTCATGAAAACCAGCATGCCCATGGTGGTTATATCGACATTCCTGTTCATGGCAGTGATGCTCATGGACAAATTCAGGAACATAATGATGCTCACGGACAAATTCAGGAACATAGTGATGCTCACGGACAAATTCAGGAACATAATGATGCTCACGGACAAATTCAGGATCATAATGGTCACGGAGAAATCCAGGATCATAATGGTCACGGAGAAATCCAGGATCATGATAATGCTCATGGACAAATTCAGGAAAATGATGATGCTCATGGGCACAATGCTGTAGACGGTAGTGACAGCCACAGTGTACATCAAGAGGGCCACCACGAAAATGACGTTATAAACCAAGACAATCACCAAGATAATGGTGATACTAACCCAGAAAGCCATGTACGTGAACATGAGTCCCCATCAGGTGACCACAGTTCTGGCAATATTGATCCCCATGCACGTGACGAGGTCATACGGGATATGACTGCTAAGGCAATAAAGCTGAAGGAGGCGGACAAAAGGATGCAAGAAACTATCGCCAACCTGGAAAAGGATGCCAAGGAAAACACTGTGGCTACCGATGTCAGCAGTAAAACGATACCCAAGAGTGGTGGTAAGTTCGTGTCGTCTTAGATTCACCAATATTCAGAGGGCAACATCATCATCACCAACACAAACCACGAGTGTCCTCGGGAAAACAAGGAAATAGATCCGATGGAAGCGTTAAGAACCGCTGTTATGAACCTCTACCAGCGGTAAGTCACCCATGTATAATAGAAATAATCTCCAGGGCACGATACAAGAACCTCCCAGTTGGTGAGGCAGGGGATCTATTGACTCCGGAACATGTATACCAATCACTGAACAAATTGGAATATATAATCGATGGATATAGGCATGCACAACTCAGTTCGCCTAATCCCGACCTCAACATCAAGGTGGATGCCGATGAATCCCCAGTCCCTGATGCTGATACGGCATCTCCAGGGGTACCTCAAGAGGCTGCCGAGACAAATGCTGATGTCGAGGCCGAAGATGGCAGGTTCTTGCAGACCAAGAATCACGATGACGATGACTCGGAGGATATACCGGAGGACATGGATGACGATTCCGTGGAACACGCGAAATCGGAGCCTAAAATGTCGCCGAAAGAGGCGTTGGACACACTAAGATCAACTATCACGGAGCTTGTTGAAACGCTTAACAAAGTAGTTGCCTCTCACACGGGTGTACGCAACGTCCTGATTCAGCACGCCACAAACGAGCCGCAGGCTGCCTAATACCCTCGAAGAGAGTATATATCTCAACACACATTCTATTAGGCACTTTGATATTGGCCGCTTGTGGTACTGACACCTGCGTTAATATCGCACTTTTACGACTTTGTGCACAATTAGTAAATACATATAGACAGTTGTAAATTTACCAAAGCCCGTATTATATGCTTTAGTGATATATTTAACCGCTGGTAGCTGCTCCTTTTGTGCATCTGTGGTGAAATGTCTAATTATTTCTTGCTCTTCTTGGTAGCCTTGTTTTTCTCTATGGTATAAGCTGCCAAAATAGAACGCTTAGTACCACCACCTTGGCTCTCTGGCATGCGTAGCTGTGACGAAACGGTACTACCTTCCTTATCACGGCCTGCCACTGAGCCATGCCCTTCACAGGCTATTAGGTATGAGTTTTTAGCTAGAGTCTCCTGTGTTATTCCTGACAAAAGCTTGACTGCCATGCTTTTCAGCCCGGAGAGTGCCGTAGGCGTCAGTTCCTCCTGCGACGGTAGCTTCTCCTGCCCCTCTGCGATAAATGACTCTAGACGAGGGCCGTCATATCGCCAGTGCTGTCCTATCTGTAGCTCTTCAGCGCTTTTAGGTGGCACGAAACGGAGATACCACTTTTTCTGCCATGCAAATCCGTTATCGAGAATAGATCCTATTTCGCCATTACTTGCTGAAACTGACCATTCAGCAGTTATAGCCGTTATGTTATCTTCATTTACTGGTTTCGTACGGGGCTTGTATATGCTTTTGTCTGGGCGGTAGAATACGCGTTCCGCCGCTTTATCCGTGGAAGATGCAGGATCTTGCTCGTGTCCAATTGCTGCCATTATAGTTTGAGCGTATTCTTGCTTATATTGCAGTGGCCATCAGTTGTTGAGCCGGCGGGAGAGCGCCTTACTCATGGCGCCTCGAATTTAGCCATATAGAGTCATTTGGCTCCTATAGTACATACAAAATATACTTCAAGTAACTACATATCGGTCATTGTTGGAGCGATTCGGTACAACTGTTGATATGCCTTTTGTAACCGACTGCGAGCCCGACTGTACTAAATGATCCGACACACATTGCAGTGTATTGAATCATCGCCATTTGGAAACAAGGATTCCTTTAATTACACCCAGACACACCTTATTCTTACATTGAAGGAATGTTCGGGAGCGCGGTAGCAGGGAGGATTTGCTCCATTGAGGGCAACAACACCTGTGCAGACTGCGGATGCTCGTCGCCACGCTGGGCGAGTGTGAACATCGGCGTCCTGCTCTGCATAAACTGCTCGGGTGTTCATCGTATGCTAGGCGTACACATCTCCCAGGTCAAGTCGCTTACCCTGGACAATCTGAAACCTGAGTGGACCAAGGTAGGCGCATCATCTGAATAGACACATGCCACAGGTCCTCTGCGAGGTTGGAAATGACTTGGCCAACCAGTACTATTTGCACAAGCTACCTGCTCGTGTGCCCAAACCCAATGCCAACACATCACCAAAGTAGGTCCACAACATCCAACACTGACATGTCCAGGGAAATGGAAATATGGATCCGCAACAAGTACGAACGCAAGATTTACGCCATGGATGGAGTAGAGGAGCCTTATATTCTCTTGGCAAAAGGTTGGTATACACAGTTGCGTCCATAACATACAGGCTACAACCCTCGTGAAGTTATCATGCGTGGATCAATGGGACAGGGCGCCCGCCAGCAACCTGCAGAACGTGCTCCAAAGGACACTTTCGAAGCCGGTTTCGGCGGCCGTGCCCCTGAGTTCAATCCTTTCGATGCGAATAAGGCGTAGGTGATATTGCTTTAATTGTTGACCCACTGCAGTAAATCCACTCCAGACGACCTGTTTGGTAACCGTACTGCGCAAAATGCGCCTTT
This sequence comes from Babesia ovis, assembly GCA_023705535.2. Classification (NCBI taxonomy): domain Eukaryota; phylum Apicomplexa; class Aconoidasida; order Piroplasmida; family Babesiidae; genus Babesia; species Babesia ovis. The sequence goes on from BLIY01000020.1 coordinate 79,217, forward strand.
TGATCCATTCCAGGATAACACCAATGCTCCCAAATGGTCTGGTGATTTTTGGCCAACCGCATCGGGCAACAATGGGCAATCCGCTTCCTTTGATGACGACATGATACGCACTGTTGCTTCCAGCACTAGTTTCGAGTCAAGCAAGCTCTCTGAAACCAAGATCGAGGCGGCTAAAGACTCAATTTCAAAACTGTTTGAAAATCCTACTCAGATCGGCTTCAAGAACTCATCATACCCGCAAAATGTGCGTTTGTCAACAACTTGCTTTATATCTTACTACAGACACCAAATTGTGTCCAGGGTGACCTCTTTGACTTTAACTTCAGCACCCTGGGAAACAAGCTCGATGCCCAGAAGAGGAACAATGATGATCTCATATAAAATCTGTTCCCAGGGCCAAGGTCTCTCTAGTTATAATGACGCACTTCATAGTTCAGCAAACAATAATAGAGTCGTCAATTTCATATAAACAGGACAGCATGGGTTTTTATGCGTTGGCACCAAACGTTCAGTGTGGACGTCCAACGGGTACACGATTTTTAGCAAACCACCATGGAACATAACACAGTCGAAAGCAGCTTCCAGTGCAAAATATGGAATAGATAAAGGCCTCTAGCTTAGTGTGGTATAAAGTGGACTACAGGTTATAGATGGTTAGGTCACAAGGTCGATGCAAGCAAAAATACACAAGTTTTATTTGATGTTTAAGCAGCATTTTTCAGCTTAATATGTACTGTCGCACCAGTGTGCGCGGCAACAGATTGTGCGGGTGGACACCGGATATTGAGATCTTCACCTGGTAGTGCAGCAGGCCATGTCGGCACGGGCGTCAACTACGGCATGTTGTGCTAATTGGATCGCAAACTCACCTCCTTCAGCCTCGACGTAGGTGACACCGTTCAGCTTTTCGTCAAGTAACTCTTGACCGGCGTTGTCAATGTCGGTGGCGTGGTCGGCCTTCTTGACCCTGAGGACTGGGATGACGTGCTCGACAATCATGATCTTGGGCTCCTCCACAATCTTCTCCTTAACCACAATCTGGGGCACCTCAACTTCCTTCTCGACGTATTGGATTTGGGGCACCTCGACGATCTTGTCCTCATAGACAATGCGAGGCACGTGCCTGTGCTTCTCAACGACCACCTCCTTCTTCTTGTAGACTGGCTTGTATTTGACAACGGGCACATCCACTTCGACTATTTTGTCGACATATTGGATTTCTGGTACTTCAATGATCTTCTCATCGATAATTTCCTTCTGGACTTCCACGATCTTGGTCTGCATGGGCAATGTTGGATTCGCATCTTCCTAACAAACCTGGGTCACTGGTTCCAAAATTTGGTAGTGTCCTACGTCAATCGATTGCAAAGCATCAGCGCTAATGCCTGCGTCAATTAGAACGCGGCGGTGGGCGTCGACGTCGAAGTTGGTCGGCTCAACGGACACGTTTCCGCCGGAGCAGCAGTCAAAGAACACCATTTTCTTAAGGTATCAAAAAAGGAAAACTAAAAATAGATTTGCCTCAGGTGTAAAAATATACTACAATGCATTTGGTCACGACAATTTTTTAAAGGGGGGCACCGCACCGCACTGTGCAGGCATGATGTGGTTTTTGCCAAGATCATCCCCTCGATATGCAAAATTAATGTGTAAAATTCTTTTTTATAATATAAAAATTAAGGCGGCCCCATGGTTGTCTTATTCTCTGGTACATCACTGTGGAAGGCTGCAGCCTTCCATGTGTATTACCGTTGGAAGAGCCACCATGATCCAATTTACCAGCGCGGTCTCAATTCAGTTGTTAAAAAATGCTCGCCTTCCAGCGATGTGTCCGGTAAATTCAGCCAACTCTCCCGAGTTGTGCGTGACTTCGTCAGCGTACCGTCCGTATACTTTGTGACATCCAGAATATCCAGCATCATCGGCTACAGCATATTTAAGTACAAACTTCATACAGAAAACATACCCTTTTCCAGTTATTTGGTAGCCTTTTCATCCATGCGGTTTTACGAATGCGGGTTCGTCGTTTTGACGGCTTCTTCTTCGGTACAGCGTATAAAGGCTGGATTCCATATCCCCTCGGTTCTAGTGGCCTATGTGTACGGTTTAATGCGATAAATGCCCTAATGTCTTTCTTTGGTAGTTTTAGACAATGGACGGCCTTGACATGAGTTATTATGGCATCATATCCGACCAGTTGCGATATTAGCTTCACCCATAAGCTTAGGACAACTGTGTATATAAGACAGACCATCCAGTTGGTTTGTTTTGCCTAGTTATTCACGTTGTTGTTAACGTTGGAGGCCGCAGCGGGGTTCTTAAAAAGGCCGACCGAATTCAGGTCTGGTTGAAGCACAGTGACCTATAAGCTCAGACCTTATAATATCATATTTTCTTTATGGTTTTTTAGCTTTTCACCCTACACCTAGGCCGTTGTGTCATATTGGCATCACACGCCCACACCCCTGTAGAAGAACGGGGACATGCTGCTGTGGCAAAAGGTTGGCTCTGATTTCTGTGTTAAATACAATTTTAAAATCGTTACAAAACAGTAAAATCACTGAAAGACACGGCATGAATGCCGGAAGGCAAATTGTGCTATCGTTTTCACGCTGTAAGAGTCCCAGTAGCAGCGGGCTAAGGAAATGTTCCAGTGGTCGACAGGTACTGGTTCCTTCGACAAACACTGCGCCTAACAATAGCGCGTTGGTTCAAGGTTAGTTAAAAGTGTATCACAGTGGTTTATCCGCCTTCAGCTCCCAGCCCCGCGAGAATACGGAACCACTTGCCTACTTGGCTCGTCACTGATGACAATTGTGCTCAAGTGCACATTGAAGAAGTGGTTGCCCACTCCAAGCCGCAAATTTTGCGTAACATAAGGCCATTCAGCGCAACAGAGTTGTCGTTGTTCAACGCCGATCCGTTAAAAGTCGCGACTCCGTCGCGTAAAAATGAGATTATTAAGCATCTGTGGAAGCTAAGAATAAATTCTGCATACCGCAAGGGTCAGAACAGGAGGCTTGTGACTTCGGCCAGTGTGGTACGGCATATGCTGAAGCACACCACCTGCGTCTTTAACAACATATTCACAACCAGCCGGGACCTTGTTGCTACTCTCACTAGTGACAACAGCTACCGTGAACGTTTCAACCGCGTGCAGCTTATAGATCGTGGCATATTGCAATATTGCCTCAGGGGAACTACTGCGGCAGGTTTGCATTCTGACACTCTTGCAGAGGCTATTATACCAGTTCCCACCAAGGTAGAGAATCCAAAGTAAGTGCGGGTATATCGTGTGTCACCTATGGCAGGCTAGTGGTTGCGTTGGACAACGTCCGGTATCCACAGAATATCGGTAATATTATACGGTCCGCAGTAGCCCTAAACGTTGACGCACTTTTTTATCTCACTGGAACGGCCGATCCATTTGACTGGAAGGTATCCCACATCACTGGTGGGTTGCAGTATATGCTGCCTTATCAAACAGGTTCGTTATATATTTGACCATTAACACAGCACCCAGGTGACGTCAGGTCCCTCAAAAGGTTTTGCAAAAGCAACAAGCTCACACCGGTAGTTGCGCATTTGGAAGGTCAAGAGGTGGACACTCTTGAGATACCAGGGGGCATCTGTATCATACTCTCTAACGAGTCCCGGGGTCCAAGTGCAGATATCCTCAAGTTTGCCAAAAAGTAGGTCAGCTCAAGTGGCACGTATATCATACAGGGTAACACTTCCCATGCATCCACTCGTTAACTCCCTTAACGTTTCCATTGCTGGTGCTATTCTAGTGCACCAACTGCAAGCGCGTTTATACCCACAAAAGGCGTAAGACTTACGAAAATGGCATACTCTCGTTCTGTTAACGACGACCCCAAGACCCATTTGCTATCCGGGATTCCCGATGACTCGATATCGCACATTTCATGGAGCCACACTTCCAATCCGCTGCTGCTGGCTGCAAGCAGTTGGGACAAGACTGTGCGTATATGGCGCATAAGTCCCGCAATTGGGAATACAGTCACATCCGAGTCTGTTATGCTCTATCGTCAGGAGGCCCCAGTGTTGACCAGTTGTTTTACTGACGACAACTCCAAGTTCTTTGCTGGCGGATGTAACAACACCGTGATGGCCTATGACCTTGCCAGCAGGAATACCACTGGGATGTTGGTGGCCAAACATGACAAGCCAGTAGTAGGTGTCTATTGGGTACAAAAATTCAGTGCTATCATGACTGCCAGTTGGGATGGCAAGTTATGTATGTGGGATGGAAGGCAGTCCCAACCGGTATGGTGCGAAAATCTGGAATCTAAGATATTCGCATCCCATTTTAGGCCTAATATAGCCTGTGTTGCCTGTAGCAATGGCAAAATCAATGCCTGGAATATCGATAACATACAGCATTCTAAGAACAGGGTCACTCTGGATTCTACACTCAAGTGCCAAGTGCGCTCCATGTGTCTGTTCCCCAACGTTACGGACAAATCTGGGCTTGTGTATACCTCAATAGGCGGTCGTGCCGTTGTCAGCTACTTCATGGATGAAAACAGGTCACAGAACTTTTCCTTCAAGTGCCACCGTCAGGATGTCCCTGGTAAAAGCACACAGATATATGCGGTCAATGCAGTAGACTTTCACAACGTCCACGGCACCTTTGTAACAGGTGGCGGTGATGGTAACTTTACCATATGGGACAAGGAAAACCGATCTCGTGTAAAGACATTCAACAACGTCGACTCGCCCATTGTGGACGTTAAGATCCATTCCGATACTAATTTGCTTGCCTATGCCACTAGCTACGACTGGTACAAGGGATTCGATCAGGAAATGATTATGAAGAGTCGGCGCCAAATTGGAGTGATGCAGGTATGTTTTCTTTATTGGAACGACATTGTGAATTCAGTTGCGCGTTGACGACGTCAAGGGCCGTCCTAAAACTGTTGGAGGCGGACGCAGGTAGCAACAAACAGAAAACATGCGATATTGAATAATTTGCACGTTCATTATGGTTTACGACACCACTAGCTGTGTGTGTGGAGCGCTTGTAGCATTTTCGCCCATGTGGCTGCATTATCAGTCGCAATGGAGGAAGAACGTCGTAACTGGATCGTAAATACACAGGTTTTGTACAACTTCATTAGTTGTATACGCCTACCTCATCAGCCTTTATCTGTAGAGTTCCTTCCGGAGCTATCTTGGTATGACTTATAGACCGGTATATAACACACTACAGGAGGCGAGAGCGTGTTGGCGATGTTACGTTCCAACATATAGCGTGCGGGCTTCAGGCAGAACCTGGCGAGAAGGTTGCGCTATATGTCATTGAGGTAACGCGATGTCGGTCATGTCTATAGACACTGCGCTTAGGTTGCTCTACCAGCTGAGCCTCTGAAGGAAGAAATACGCAGATACAGCCAATGTGTCGACTATGAAGGGTTCCCGATTCCTGGGTACTCTGAGCCTATGTATCAGTGTGTGTCGAAGGCATATCTGGACTGTGACGTTTCTAGGTATGCCGTTGTGTTAATACCGTAACATGTGTGTAGTTTGAGGTCGCACACGTATGGCGATAGGAGCTTTCTTGCTGCCAAAGGCAAAGATGGTATGTGAATATGTGCCACTATGTATTCCATGCAGTTTACCTCTACGACATCGGAAGTGGAATCAAAGAGGATGAGGGTAAGTCTATCCCGATAAGACGCATATATCTGTTTTTACAGACATGAGGCCTATTCTCACTTTTGAGGATCACGAGGAAAGCGGGTATGGGAGCAAAACAAATCTGAATTAACAACATCACAGATATGGACTGGTGTTCCACAAAACGGAACCGCTTCTCGGATCATGTTCAGAGGACTCTATCGTGAATATATGGGATATAAATGGTAACTAAATCTTGGATTAATGTGGCAAATATGATGTAGCGGGTTCGTTAACCTACAACTTCCAATATTCCGAGGTGCTCAATTCCATCGAGTTCCTCGACCATGAAAAGAGGGCGCTGGTCGCTGCCGACGATGGCCACGTGCTTGTGTAAGTAGGAACCTTGTAGATTCCAACCAGTGCAGACTTGATTTTAACAGCCCTGATCCCGTTGCGAAAACCGCACGGGTTACCGGAGCTATAAATACTGTAACGAACCACCATCTGAATGCGGACGTCTTTTTCACCGGTTCCACAACGGGGGTATGTACTATTAAGGGTTCGACTGATAATCTACGTAGGTGGTGCACATTTGGGATTACCGAAGGCTGGATCAACCAATACATGAGATTAAGGCACATGAGTCACCCATCATCAGGCTGCAACTAAACAACAAATGTCCCACTCTACTGGCAAGTGCAGCAGAGGACGCAACAGTTCGTATTTTCGATTTGGATGCTGTGCACGAGGAATACGAAGATGAGGACATGTCAGCCGCTGAGGGAGACCAGGAGGAGGAAGAAGGTCCCAGGGAACTTATATTCACCCATACGGGGCACGTGGAACAGGTCTATGACTTTTGCTGGAGCACTTATGACGTCACAGAGACTGTAGGTTTTTATATATCTGTGTACACACGGCACAGTTCGTCGCCTCGGTGGGAGAGGACTACTGCTTGCAACTGTGGCAAATGTCAGACGATATACTAAACGACTCTGACGAAGAAGAAGAAACCTAACACATCAACTATACGATTATCACAAAATGTTAATTGTTTTAAGCTTTAAACAGCGATTTGAAGTTAGCTTTCTTGAGATCGGCAGTTCCAAAGGCTTGTGGCTGGTAGTCCACGGACTCAACTGCGCAAACAGGGGCATCGTTCAGCATTTTACGCTTGAGCATCAAAGTAGTGTATTTGGAGTCAGCCTTGGGAATGAAGACCGCAGCCACGTGGGGGTCTTCGTCAGTGGGCGAAACCACAAACATGTATCCACTGGCAGACTTGGGGAAAACACGGCAGTTGTTGAAAAGCACCGAACCGATGGTGGTGTTGGGGTGCTTCATGGGTTTCAATACCCAGACGTTTTCCGGCAACTGATGCTCCCACTCAATGCCCGTGGAGTCCAAGTCCTCCGTGTCAGCCAGATCGACATCTACCAATTTTGCGTTGTCTGGCAAAGCTGACATGCTTTGCTTGGTTTCAATGAACAAGAAGGAGCCCCTTCTCGTTTCTTTCAACGCGCAGGAGTCCTTCTTGCTGTTGACAACAATAGTCATTGGTGCGTCTGGTGTCTGTTCGAAGTAGATGTCAATGTCGGATTCCGACTTTTTGGTATCCAACTCAATTACTGACGAACCTGCGATCAACATACCAAGTGGGGAGTTGGCCTTGTATTTCAGGACCGTGAGGTTGGGTCTTTCCAACACGATCTCGGTGTTGCTTAGGTCCTTCAAAGGCTTGCATACCTTGCTAGTTTGTTTGTTGTCGGTATCAAAAGTGGGCAGACATATGAAGTCACCTGGAATGGCGTTTATGCTGGCCTGGCCTGGATTCAAGCGCCCTTGTTGGTTGCGGTTTACGAAGAAGTATGAAATCTCTGATATGGCCTGTGCCACAAGATCGGGATCGTTCAAATTCACCGGCCTGTAGTCCTTACCAGTGGTGCTGTGCCATTTGTTTACACTGTAGGTGGCACCCTTGCGGGTCACCAAGGTCACAAAGTGGGTAGACACATGGGGATTGGTGGTGGCCAAAAGAACGAAAGTGTGTCCTGCAGGTAGGCGGTGCTCAATGCCGCTGAAACGTACTCCTTCCACATACTTTGGCCTCTGCTCATCAGCCATCTCAACATCCTTGTAGCGGAAGACTATCGTAGTCTTATTATCGTACATTTCTATTGGCGAGTCCGGTTCCAAGGGGGCACTTACATCCAAGAAAAATGCCTCTCCGTCACGGCGGTTTTTATCTTCATTGACACGACTTGGGAGAGCAGGGAAGTCTTCAAATACCTCGGCACTGTCCAGGGGTTCCAAGTGCGCTTTTTCGGGGTTGCCACTCAAAACGAAGAATGACTCTACCCAAACCTCGTCAACAACCGAGGCTATAGCAACGCCCTTGTTGTCCTTGGCAGTATCGTTGAAGCAGATTGTGAATTCCGAAGCCTGCTTGGGAATTGGAAGCTTCGCACCGTACAGTGACATGGCGTTCCAACGTGATTCGATATTGTCAAAGGCTACACAGAGTAACTTCTGCTTAATCGCACGGCGCATGTAGGTCGATTTTGCAATACGTTCGTAATTCGCCGGTTTGGACAACTCAATCATAGGGGGGCACTCAGCGTTGGAGTCGGCATCTACATCATCCTCCTCTTGTTCTGATTCCTCCTCAGCCGTGTCCTCCTCTTCTTCCTCCGAGGACTTTCCCGAAAACAGGTTCTGGAACCAGTAATTCCACTGGTCGAACCATTCGCTGGCAGCTTCAAAGGCATCTCCAGATACTTTTTTGTTGCCCTTTTTCTTTTTAGAAGGAGCAGTTTTCTTGGGTTCCTCCTCTTCTACATCTACATTATCCTCAACTTCGTCGTCCTCTTCTTGGTCGACGTTAACCTCGTCCTTTTTACTAGGTTTATTAGTGCTAACAACTTTTTTGTTAGTCTTAGTAACTACTTGCTTGGGCTTCTCTTTTAGGTCAGCGGTCACGGGAGCAAACATGCGGGACCAGAATATGCTCGAAAGGGTGGAGAAGAGCTCTTCTTGGTAAACCCGCTTGTACAACGCACCTCCAATTTCATAGGTGATCACAATGTTAGTAGTAGTAGTTGTTTCAGTCCAGTTTACCTTCAAGTTGTGTGCCTGTGGCATAACGTGGAGGTTTTGGTTGCCAAACACCAAGTGAATGGGCGACCGGTGGAGCTTGGAATCATCAAAAGTGTAGATGGTTGTACCCTTGCCATTGTCAGTGATAATAAGACCGTTCATGTAGTCATCTGCTTTGTGATTCAACAAATCAAAAACCACTTCTTCCGATGAATTCAACAAGGCGGGGTGGTGGTGATGGTCCAGCACGCATTCCTCGCTGTAGGCCCACAACGATTGAATCGCATTGGCACAAAATACGAAGAAGGCCAAATTCCTGTATACCGCCATCATCTACCAACAGATGGGACAAAAACGACGTGGCTATTAGGAAGGTCGGAAATGCTAATAAAACGCCTCAGTCAAAAAAATCATTGCACAATTTCCGTGCATGAACCAAAATTTACAACCATTAAAAGCATATAGAAGTGTTAGAGGCGAAATACAATAGAGAACTAACGCGGTCGTGATGATAAACGCGCGACACCACGCACCACCTAACGGGCGACCTGGAAAGTTATTGTCAGAATATGAATATATAGAATTTTTAAGTATTAAGACAAAAGTTGAGCGTTTCTAGTGTCATACAGATTTTTTTGTATTGCTCAAAATGGTGTGAATAGCACCGTGTTCCTGAGAGTTGATCGCAGATGGATCAACAGCCTCAAATGAACCGTTGGCGCCGAAACGATAGGCCTGTGAAATAACAGCCTTCACAGTACGAGTGACAACCAGGAGCAACTCGTCAGAAGGACCCTTGGAATGGTATACATGTTTCACCAGCTGTTTGGGCATGCCGCGGACAATCACGTTTTTGTGAATAATGTCGTCAATGATGCAGCCAGATGAAGCCAGAGTAGTATATAGAGTCGTTTGCTCGTCCATTTCCATCTTCATAATAGTTTGGTCCAAGTCACTGTTGATGTGCAGGTCGATTCCAGTTAGATCGTGCTTTGTTTGGGTGTGCCTAACCAACAAGTGGTTTACCACGTAGAACTCTAGGTTGCTCAGCGGGCCCCAGTTGCAGTTGGCATCAGTAGGACGTTTCAGTGCCTTGACCTCATTGGCGTTTTCCAACGAGTAGAACGTGGTCTCTATGCCACGAGGACTGTTGTACTGTAGGTACAATGTAGCGATTTCCGCCGACTTTGTCTGATAATGCACCCATATGTGGAAACCTTCGTCAGAATGAGGGATTTCCACCTTGTAAGAACCAAAGGCAATGTTTAAGCCAGTGTGCATAGTGTTCCCAGTGAAGTACATGCGATCTTTGTTCAGGGTTAAGTAACGCACATAGTGCGGGAATATACCCTTGTTGAAGTCCAAAGTATTCAACTTGTCAAAATATTTAGTGATGTTGTTGATGGGTCTCTTGACATCCAAAAAGTAGGGCAACTTCTTTGATTCAGAATCAAAGTTGAAAAATCCGGAACCCGCAGTTTTCTCCCTAAAGGTCACGCCAACTGTTTCACCCTTGGAGTTGATTATGTCCAATTGTATCTCACGTAAACCATCGGCTTGCTCAGAAATTGTGACCTTGTTGCACTTGTCATTTTGGGACAAGATGATTTCATGCTGCCCAAACACCAAAGGGTTGAACCCAGAGGACGAGGCCTCGGGCTTGACAACTGTGACCCTCATCTGACCAATCTTTGAAATGGATAGCTTCATGCCACATTGGTCAATGTGGTCCAACATCAAAGGTGTGAAGCCTTCCTTTACCTTGTGCAACACATTACGCTTGAAGTTAACAACTTCGGTGGAAGTAGTGTTACCCTCAGCGTCAACCAGTTTCTGTTCGATACCCTTTGGAGTCATGGTGTAGACCGATGTTGTGGCAATGGTGTCAACCACTTGGCGGTGGATTTGCCTCCAGCGGTGACCCACAGGCGTGTCGATGTCTTGGGACTTCACCTTGATAGGACCCACGGTGAAATCGTGACCGTGTGGCATATAAAGCACAGTCAACTTGTTGAAGCTGTAGTCAGCTTTGCCTATACGGATGTCGTTAAAATCTGCATGGACTGGAAGAGATTGGTTGATCAATCTGTACCACGATTGGGATAGGCACTCACGAGCTGAATATATTCCATCGTCATCCAACTTGCATGTTATTTGGCTAACTAAACGCAACCTCTCAGATGTTGGAAGGATCTCCATGTTGTACAGTAGCCTCTTTATGGTGTTCTCTTTGGGAACGTACTCATCCACCAAGAGGTACTTCTTAAGTCCGTTGTTGATCACAGTGACCATAGGGTTGTTCTCAGGGTCGAACTCAAGTTGTTTCCGACGCCAAACTACGGCTCCAATACGTGTATCCGGACCAGCAGGTAAATAGACAACAACGTTGGTGGATATCGTCATTATTTCAACGTGATCGTCAAGCATGGGGCTGTTCAAGTTCAAAAGGACAACGTTGAATTCACGCTCTGTCTTTTCTTTAGTCATGTGCTCCAAATCCGCCAATCCGTGTTCAGTAAGGTGCTTGAACTTCTGGTTGCTATTGGTGACCTCAGATTTCTGGTTGATGTCGTATATCTTGGCAGTGGATGCATCACCCTGGAATACGGCTATCAAACTCTTCTTCGCATCTTCAATGAAAAAAATCTGTGTGTTGAAAGATTTTTCCAATCGAGCAATCTCAGAGCCGCCGGAATTGCATCTGTTAAAGTTGGTCGTACCCAGCAAGTTGGGAGTATAAAACGTTATGCCAGGACGGAACTGCGCAGCAAGAACATTGGCATCATTGTAAGTCAACATGTCAAAATCTATCGCAGGTTTGGGTAATGGAGCATCCTTGGGTTCCATTCCCAAATAGTGCACAGGGATCTCGTTCTTGAAAAGAGAGATCGTGTGTTGATCAACACTGGCCGTGTCTGGGTTGACAGTACCCGACAAGGCAATCTGGCCACTAGCAATCGCAATGCTGGAGGCATTCACAGAAGTCAAACTTATTTCACACATTGTGTCAGCATCCATAGTAGTAAAAGCCGCGTACGTGTAGCTGTTACCATTGTCGACCAACAGGTTAAGCTGGTTGTGTTCACCAACAACCTGTAGCTGCTTGATCAACATGAGATCCCTCTCGTCAAGGGGACGAAGTAGGTGGTGCCTAGCATGAGGGTATGTTAGTATGAAAATACCCTGAATAAATGGATGTTCAACATTGGCCCCAAAGTCATATTCCATGTTTAATGGAGTGATGTTGAATTTAGGGTATGTATCAATCATATCCGGTAGTCCCTCAGTGGGCTCAGTTGCCGCAAACGAATCGATTTCTTCGTATTTAGAGTCTTTGGGAGAGGTACATCTGAAGAAAGTCAGATTGGAATAGGAGTGGAATAGTTCCGCAACTACCACGTGGGTGATGTTTTCATGAGAACCCTTGAAGTACCTCCATACATACAAGTCGGTAAGCGTAGGCGGTAGAGCCATGGGCATGCTACGGAAAATAACATCACCAATAAACGAAAGACCGCTGCCTGGGTTGGTGTTGTAAATAAGGTCGTATGTAGACGATTTGTAGTTGGTAATACCCACAGGACAGTTTGATTCCTTGATGTTAAGCGTATATCGAACTTCTGGAGCCTCGCTAGTGTAACCGATTGTAGACAATAGACTGTTCCAAGTGTCAGTCAACACGTTGCCCTCACTGGCCACCTCCTTGAGCCACCATGCCGTACGCTTTGCACGGTAGAGACGCATGGACGTACGGGCACCCTGGACATCGAAGGACTCGATGAAGACACAGTAACGTTTCAAGTCATCGTTGTACGTAGTCAACTTGCGCAATTCATACTCGCCATCTTCCTGCAACAACTGCTTGTAGTAGTAAACGTCGCCGAAGGTCGCTCCATGAAACTCTGGCGGAAGAAGGTCACTATTGATCACGAACTTGATGATGTTGTAACGTCGGTTAAGTGTGTCATCCTCTTGCTTATGTTGTTCTATGGCGTGATGATGTGTTCGACTGAACAAGTCTATGTAAATATACTTGTTCTCGACGATATCATCGTTCGTAGCCTGCCTGACCCATTTCGAACATCCCAACTTCTTGAAAGCATAAGGAATGGAATGGAAGAACAATGAAATCTTGCCAGCGCCCTTATTGCTTCCACCAAAACCCAAAAAGGCATATGTCGGAATCACCAGTTTACCAAAGAACGCAGCCAGGAGGCATGCAAGGAAAAATGAAGGAGATTTTAATTTTATCATATCCTTAAGACAAAAACAATTTCATCACACATTTGGAAGGGGCGTTATCGTGGAATCCAGTATTTACGTGGCCTTCCACGACCGCGCGTAAGAAGGATAGACCTTTAGTCTATAAACATGAAATTATCCACTTTTGACAATTTCAAATATGTTAATGTACAGTACAATATTAAATATTTGTCCTACATTCCCGAAATGATGGTTCGGGTCAGCTGCTGATATCGCCCACCACGCTGCTCCAACATCCCCCTGATGGTGTGTATCATGTCGGAGCGGGCGATGGCAATATCCTCGACCTTCTCACTACATTCCTCAGCACACGCAGTGCTGGTTCCAGATTCTTCGTAGTTTAGCACTTTCAGCCGCACGGTACCGGACGAAAGTTCACTCATTCCCAGAACGACTGCAATTTGTGCACCTGCGAAAGATGTAATATAAATCACCAAAACATACGCTTTGCAGTAGCAGCATCTAATTGCTTGCGTAAATTAGCACGTGGATTGTAGTGGAATTCTGCCGTAATGCCGGCATCCCAAAGTAAAGAGCAGAGGCGAAGGCGTTCAGGCAGCATCGAGGCGTCGCCGACTGTGCAAACAAAAACGTCCGTGATGTCACTGGAAACTTTCTTGTGAGTCACAACCCTCATTATACGCTCGATTCCTAGAGACATGCCAACGGAAGGTACCTGTCTGCCAGAAAGCATACCAATCAATCCGTCGTACCGACCTCCGGCACCGACGGAACCCACAGAAGCTCCTGTCAAAACAGCCTCGAAAATGACCCCAGTGTAGTAATCCAGACCTCTGGCGAGGCTCAAATCGAACAGAAGCTCGTCCTCTGTCGCACCAAATGCGGACAAGTAGTCATTTAATAGTACCATGTCATCCAGTGCTTCTGAGGCACCAGCAAGTGACTTCCCACGCAAAAAATCAATGACCTTAGATATAGTGCCCTTTACCTCCACAAACTCTTGTAACCTATCTACCACAGCGACCGATAGACCTTTGTCGCAAACCATCTCGTCACGAACCGTGGACCAGGGTTCCTTGTCCAGCTTGTCGATCGAGCTGCAAATGGTACGGTGCATCTCAACAGGTACGCCACAGTGACTCATTATAGCATCCAAAATTACACGGTGACCGAGCTTGACTTGGAATTTACCAGGGCATAACAGACGCAATATGCGGATAAGGATGAACATCACCTCGGCATCAGCCACCATTGGTGGGTATACGCCGGCATAGTCTAGATCGCACTGGACGAACTCACGTAAACGGCCACGCTGGATCTGAGGTTCATCTCGGCGGTATACCTTGCCTATATGGAATCGTTTCATCTTTTCGATTTTGTTAGATCCCAAGAAACGTGCAAAAGGGACTGTAAGGTCATATCGGAGGCATAGCTGCTCGCCACCACAGTCCTTCAAATCAAAAATGAGCTTCTGGTCCTCACCATACTTGCCCATCAATGTCTCTCTGAGCTCAAAAACGGGAGTATCGATCTCACAAGCACCATGCTGCTTGAACACCGAACGCACTGCATCAAGTACTATAGTGCGTACCACCATGTCATCCGGCAAAATGTCGACAGTACCCTTGGGGACCTTTAATTTGCGTATCTGGTTGTTCTGTGGAACCAATATAGTGTCTAAGCGCGCGGAATGTTGCAGTAGACGTGGAACAGCAAGTGACCCGTGTAAAGCGTTGAATGCCTTCATACCATATAGATTCTCACCACCCAAAAGCTCAGACAAAAAGTTGGAGACGCCCATGTTACCGTGACCAAGAAGCATCTTGCGATTCGCAGAGTCAGCGGTTGCCTTCTTGCTATCCGCTGGCTTGCGTAAGTGGTCTTCTAGTGTAAGGATGCTGGTGCATAATGAAACACAGGCAACAGACAGGTCACCGCATATGATAGAAAGCTCATTCATCACGTCCATACCGGCTGATCTGGCTTCGAACTTGGACAGAGAAGATTCAAAACCCTTCAGCAAGTGGGAATAGTCCTTGTCATTGGCATCCATGGCACCCACAGTCTGCTCAAGAGATGCAACGTCCTTTGCCTGAAACACTTTTAAAGTGGCATCCGTTGTCCTACCTTTGATAATAGACCTTGGAATGTAGTGTTCAACTCGGGTAATAGTGACATGTAGCACTTGGCAAGAGATGTCAAGCACCGGTATAGACTTGATACGTGGGACTGTAAAGACAGTGACCACGAGTGCTCAACAAAAGATTGTGCAGCTGAATATATTTGTACATTAGCGTGTTAAAACGTACCAGAACCTTTAGAGGAGGCACAGATGCCAGATAACATTTCCGATGTTATTTTCAGCATAGACTTGGAAAGGTGGGCTACCTCTCCGTTAGCGAGTACATATCCAGAAACTGCCATATGTAAGTTCGAAGATATATTGTTTTGAGGAGACGAAGGTATCAGCTTACTGTCCTCAGTCAACCACACTAGGTTCCTTGCCACGCCGACGCAATTGGGCAGCTTCTGCAACTCAGCACTGGAGAAGCAATTGGTCGGTAGACGCAGAGACTCACAAATCAAACCCAATACACAGTCGGAGAACTTGGAGAACGCGTTCAGCACGAGTCCAAGAACTGAAGCTGTTGCAAACAGTTCTGTTTGGCTATGGCTCAAAGCCGCACAATCTTCAGCACTGAGACCAAATGCGCTTGCAACCTGGCGTATCAATGCTTCACCTACTTCAGAAGTGCCCACCTGGGCAACACTAGCCAGGGTAAGGATCACATGGGAAGTCGCAACGCCATCGGTGTCATGACTGTCCTTGTTGCTTAGACGTAAAGCGTCTAATGCAGGGGTGACGTTAAAGCTGTTGTCGTTCAGAGAATCCACAAGCTTGGTTATCAGGGTAGCATTAGGACTAGGTTTCCATCTGACTGCCTTCTGGAGAATCGCGCAGCAGATCATGCGACTTATCAGAGTGTTGCAGTAGTTAGAGCCGTGTAGCGAGTTATCAGCAGTAACGGCAGAATTTGGGGGTTTTACAACCGGATTATTAGCAGCGATACCTAAAGATTTAGCCAGTTCGGGCTCTAGTACAACAGCGCGTTTAGACAGAGCCACTGAACATAGCTCCTCCATGGACAGTAGGCGCACCGAATTCAGCACAACCTTAGCCATCCTGGAAGAATCTGACACACTATAATAAAAGATATAATGGCGTCTGTAGGACGCAAAGATAATCGAGGTGAACAACCGCACATGTGTTGGTGTAGCGCCCCGCTACACCACGTAAACAAACAACAAGGATCAGTTACTATTTCTATAACTTAAAATGGAGCCTATGGATGGTGTGAGTCAAGATTCTGCCAATGAACCAGAAGAAGGGCAAAATGACGGTGGAATGTTCATGTGGACACCAGTCGAGTTTGACGCTGCGCTGCAGGCAGAAGGACTATTTGGATTAGAGGTTTTACAAGATGAATGCATTCCACCTGCACCAAAGAAAGCTAAAAAGAGCAAAAAGACGAATACAACAGAGGCCTTAAAAAAATTGGAACACCAGGTAGAAAGTGAAACGCCGCAGCTGTCGAACCAGGAAATAGAAGAAGCAACAAAAGGCTGGAATAAATTGCTCTTTGACGAATGGACGTTCCCTATGGGGATACGGCGCAATCTCCATTCAGCAGGAATGGTTGCACCTACTGTTATCCAGAACCTAGTATTTAAGTCGTCGCTAACAGCAGGCACTGATATTGTAGCCTGTGCTGAAACGGTAAATAGAACCTAGATCTAATCTAATTTCCATGCAGGGTTCTGGAAAAACGCTTGCATACTCACTTCCCATTGTGCTCTCTTTATTGAAGCGGCAACGATCTGAAGAGGACCAACGCCCAGTTTTGTGCCTTGCGATTCTTCCCACCAGGGAACTGGCACTGCAGGTCAAGGATAGCATGACTAAGCTAGTGAAGGATACCGCACTAAGCGCATTTGCCTTGATAGGTGGTATATCGATTCAAAAGCAAGAGAGGGTGCTCAAGCATAAGCCTGAAATAGTAGTCGCCACACCTGGGAGGCTGTGGGACATCATGAAAGATGTCGAAATAAAGTTTGATTTAATGTACCTGGTTTTGGATGAAGCAGACAGGCTTGTGACTGAACAGTCCTTTAAAGAGCTAGGTGACATCATCTCGAAAGTAAAAGGGAAACAAACTCGGAGTTTCATTTACTCGGCTACTATACTTAATGTATGTTTTATGTGTTTTATGTAGTACATTTGTTATCTAGCGTGACAAGGATCTGCAAGCGTTATTTAAGCTGCTTAAAGTCAAAAATCCGACCGTATGCCTAGCCTCGCATAAGGGGGATCTTGTGCTGCCATACGACCAATTCTTGCAAACCAAACCGTTTAAGAAAAAACAAGAAGAGGAAGCATCTAACACCACGTTGCCCAAAAATCTTGCTTTTAAGGTGATCAAATGTTTTGACGACGAAAGGGTAATGCACGTTGAATCCGGAATAATAATTGACAGGAGCTGAAGCTAGTAGCATATCTTATGGAGAAGTACTCGAGTATAGACATGGGACATATAATTATTTTTGTAAACAGCATTTCATATGCATACCGACTGGAGCCGTTATTGAGGTTTGTTTCATTGAGGCCATAGAGTTATATATGTGCAGTATCATATTGTGGAGAGACAAGCATGAATTAAGAATCGCAAAAAAACACTGCATGACGTTGGATAGGGAGCCAAAGTTCAACTATATAACAAGTCTCCACTCAAAGCTCAAACAGAAGCAGAGACTTAAACGTCTAGAGCAGTATGTTTCTCATCGGGGAGTGTCACCATTAAATCCAGATTCATCAAGTCAGACAAGGCGATAATGATATGCACCGATGTCGCAGCAAGAGGTGTAGACTTGCCAAATATAACCGAAGTTATTCACTTCCAAGCACCCAGGACTGCCAGCATCTTTATACACAGATCGGGACGTACAGCACGCTTTTCGGCTGAAGGTATTTTAAATGTAGTGATTATAATGTAAACAGGGTCTGCAATTTGCATGTGCGAAAGCTCTGAGGTGGATACCTGGGACAAGCTTTTCAAGGCCATCAATAAAAATATGGCACAAGAAGAGGAGCTCCTGAGTTTCATACCTCAGAAACAGTACCAAAGTTCGTTTGATTACAAAAATTAATCTAATGTATATAGGGTACAAACGGTTGTTAACTTTAGCAAGTGCTATTGAATCGAGGGAGCATCAGGTAGGCACCAAGTTTACAAGTGATTCACACACGTATAGCTTTCTAAAAATGCCAAGACGGAGTCGTGGCTACACACTGCGGCAAAACAGGCTGATATCTTACTGAGTGATGATGAATCGGATGAAGATACCCGGGCCCAACGATCAAAGACATACAAAAGCCTCAAAATGGGAAAACGAGCACTTCTCGATGTAAGTTGTGGCCATTAACTACGCAATTACATGTTATACAGTTACGGGACAGTATGTTTGATTAGCCATAAGGGATCTCATCCATCGCAAATAACGTGTTTACGGGAGGTAGCATCGAGAGCACAATCGTGGTCAAAGATACCGCGAATAAGGTTGACTACTTACACATGGAATAAATGAGTAGATACATATTAGCTATAAAACTAAAAACAGTCGTTGTAAAATGTGGTCATGTGCGACCTGATGGAATGTGTAGCCACTATATATCAGTGGATGGGAACTCGAGACTTCTTGAGGCCATTATTTATATCGTGCAGATCACGCATGGTGTTATGCAACTATATGCCTGCAGACTTTCTTACTCATTGCTCCAAAAGAGCGTCAAGCTGACCTCTGGCTGTGCAGCGTACCATACATCCAATATAAGATTCCACATATCAGAGATGAAAGGAGGCGCTGAACAAACAAAAAAACGGCTGAAGGTCGTGTTTTTGCACGGTTTTACACAGACGGATGAAAGCTTTAGGATGAGAACACTTGCTTTCAAGACAACGTGCTCCAAATACCTCGATATCAAGTATGTATGCTCACCACATGTACTCACACAAGCTCCCGCCTTCCACGATGAATCTAGGAATGGGAAAGAGGATGAAGAAATCAGAGCGATGGAGGATGCAGCACGTGAGGCATATATCAAGGAGTACGGGGCAAAGGAGACATATGGTAATACGTGGTTCTACCTAGGGAAACACGGAGAATACTCATCTCAAATGAAATATGGAGAGGTAAAAGGGTTGGAAGAGTCGCTAAAGGTTGTTTTCGATGCCTGCAAGGAGCACCAAGCAGATGGAATCATGGGATTCAGCCTAGGAGGACTCATGACAGCAATTGCTGCGCAAAAGGCCCTGGAAGACGATTCAATCGGATGGAAGCCCAAGTTTGTAGTGATGTTCAGTCCACCAATGATTGGTAACCAAAATATATTCAATCTCTTGGAAAAGGCTGCGAAGGTAGAAGTGCCTTCTCTGTTCCTCATCAGTGAAAACGACACTATAGTGAGACCAGAACGTTCGTACCGTCTTCTCAAGTACTTCAAAGAACCAGAAGTGAAATTTCACTCATCAGCCCACACAGTGCCGCATACGGAGTGCAAGGAAGTGTTCCGCAACTTCTTCACTCGTTTCCTTTAATGCACACTATAGCCCAGAATAAGGTAACATGGCCCGCAAGGCCGTAAATTTTGCATTACCAAAGACGGTAGAAGCCGTTCGTAGATCGCTTGGTAGACGGCCAAGAGTCAGGAATACCTTACGCAGCGCCGACGCTACACACCAATCTGCTGATGCTCTGATAAAGACACAGTATGGCCTTACCGAGGAGGCTTATAGGGACTATGGTGTTGCAAAGGGTATATTACCTGCCCATTTGGCCGATAAGGATGTGTTTAAGCTGGATCAAGCCTCGGTGTACACTGAGCTGGATAGTTGTAGCGTCCGCAATATCGCATCGATCGCCCAAATTAAGCCAGAAAAACTTTTAGAAACACTTCCTGAAGGTGTTTGTGGTGGGTAGCAGATCGTTTTTTTGGCTCAATGTATCCAGGTGATGTACTCAAGGACATAGCTCTGTTACCTGAAGGAGAACCCCTGGGCATAGTCAATCGCAAGATCACCATGGAGATCATATCGCAACTGAAACAATATGGAGAAACATCGCATAATGGATTCATAGACGCCCGAGGGTTTCTACTGGATGGGAAAAGGGGAGTAGGAAAGGTAATGTTCTATAGTAAATACCAAGACATTGACCTATAGAGCTATGTACTCAATCATGTAGCTTTGTGGGCTAGAAAAAACGGTTGGATGGTGATTGTGGAACCTTCTCCATCAAAATATGCCAAGGAAATTGGAAGTATCAAGCGATCAAATGCTGGTGTCTACATCCAGGTAACGTTAAGAAACTGGGTGTTCACATTATATAGAGTGAATTCGCCGTCAAGTTTTTAGAGACGCTTATGTTGGGAAATAGGGACAAATTGGAACAAATACAAGTTGATCTTAAGCATTATGGGAAAATATCGTTGGACGGTAACCATATCAAGCACACAAAACGCATGTTCAATAGTGTCATTGAACAGGCTGTTAATGAAGAGTTGGAAATTTTCATGGAGGAAGAAGGTGCGGATGTAAGTTGTCAATAGTCTTGGAATAAGTCAATCGTAGGCCCTTGAGTGTGAAAAGGAACGTCTTAAACTGTGGCACTCATATCGTCAACAATTTAAGATACCGGTTTTGACGTATGTTGTATTGTATACAGATTTAATTATATATAGTGATGTATTGGCTTCACCAGCGACATTGGCACAAATTGCGGCGTTTGGAATAGAGAATGAAACATACGCAAACCAAGCTGTATACGAGATATTCGATCAGCTAAAACACCAAACGAAATTTCCCCTGTTGGTGGTTGTTGGTAAGTTCTGCAGTCTATTTATTGCATAGTCGGTTCTAGATGAATACAACGAGTGTTTCCCGGTATCGGAGTACCTCTCAATCAAGTACGAAAATACCAAGTTTAATGGGTGGATACCGAGTTACCACCTGGCAATGCCCAAGCTATTCAGCAAGTTTGACGGAGAGGAATACCGTAAAGGTAAGTGTTGAAACTAAGCGGGCAAAATTTTCAGGAGTAAAATTGGTGGCAACTACGTGGACACGATCAAAGAGGCGCAACTATAAGCCCGAATTGCTGGGAATCATGTAGGTACCAATGCAGTGGGAATAACATGATGCAGGCCGCATGAAGTCCGCACTGTCCGTGCGTTCACGCCAAAGGAATATGCCAATCTGGTGTATCATTTGCAGCGCACTCAAACGATATACAACTTCCCCTCTGACAAAACAATGTACTTCTACATGCTTACAGGTAACCCTATAAAAAATAATGTTAAATATTATAGGAGGAAATGGTTTCGAAAGCAGAAGGTTGCTGTCGAAGCTCTATTAGCTTTCAGCCAGAGTCAAAATGAGGAACTCATGTTCCATGGCTTCCTCAGGAGTAGGCCTTTGCGATGGGTCCGGATTCAATATATATTTAATGAATTCTGCAAATGGACGATGTTCCGGTCTCACAAGCTCCTGGAGGCATATGATATATGTCAGTAGCTAATTTACCATAACGTTCCTGCAACATGCTACTCGGTCTTCAGATGAGCGCGATTGTGCTCCTTCTGGCCTAAACAAATTGTAAACTAATAATGTAGACATACCAATTGAGACCTTCCCTGGTAGGATGCAAATAGCGGCGACCATCGGTCTTCCGAGCTGCCTTTAGCATCGACGCTGGCAAGGGTCCCACTATTTGTTCCATCATAGCCAGATGCTCTAAGTGGTTGTGAGTATTGAACAAGAGGTCTCCTGTGTATATCTCGATCAATATGCAGCCAAGTGACCACATGTCACTTGCATATGACCACCCAACGTCTGAATCATAATGCGGATCGTGATTAATGTAACATACCCAAAATGACTTCTGGAGAACGGTACTGCCGTGTGTTGATAATGGTACTGTGATAGTCATCCTCATATATTGTGCTGCCAAAGTCTATGATTTTTATGTCCGCTGTAGCCGGACGCTTGGTCATCATTCCAGTCTGATATCATGATTAACAAATACGAAAAATAAAAGGCCTACCGTAGTGCGTGGAAATGGAACCTCTATGAAGTCTTCATGGCCGCATGTTAAAAGTACATTCTCTGGTTTGAGGTCTGTATGAATCAGACGGGTTTTCTTTAGAAAAGCAAGACCTTTCAGAAGTTGGAACGCAATTTTCTGAATATCAGCAATGAAAAATCCCTTGTAGCCGTTGCTCTTGAGGAATTCATAGAGGGAATCACCCAATGGCTCAAATACTAGGCACATTATACGACCCTTGTACATAAAATGGTCATGAAGAACAACACAGTGGCTCTCCCCAGTAGCGTCCACCTTCTTTATGTCCATCAAAATGTCAACCTCTATCTTTGCCGAATTCACGTACTTCTCCACATCACGAACCACCTTCACAGCAAATTTTTCACCATCCTTCTCGCATTGTAGCACACGACCAAAAGTGCCATCGCCAATTTTGCGTAACACCTTGTAGTCGCCAAGTTGCATCCCTGGCTCCCATGTGAAGTGCACTATAGGGTCGCGTGATGAATGCTTGCGCCTGTGAGTAGGTCGGCTGCGAACGACTGACCTACGACGGCGATGGCCGCTGTCCTTATAGGAATGTCGACGACGGTAACGACCGGATGACGATCGGTCATGCCTACGATCGCCATGTCGATGACGCCCACGTGAATCGTCTGTACTGGGTGAACGAGAGCGATGATAATGATGGGAGTCGCGAGGGGTGTCACGCCGACAATGACGGTAACGGCCAATGTCACCGTTCTCTAGCGAAGATGAACGTGAATCGTAGCGCCTGCTGGAGTGGCTTCGGTGATGGCGGCGATGGCGACGTCGGTAATCACGGCGTGAACTGCTATGACGACGACGACGATCACGGTGCGCGTAACTGCGGGAGCTCCGCCGCCGCCGACTAGAAACGCTCCTGCGATACATTGAATGAGCGCTTTTTTTGAGTGAGACTTTGCACCGTGTAATGCCAAACGCCGCAAGTAGCGCCACGCGCTTGTGCGGGAACAGCACAGTCGTAGAACGACGACATGCTGTTCACAGTCGACAGTATGGCGCGACAGTGGACTCCCGAAGAAACTGCCGAATTTGTAGACTATGCCAGGCGCAGCTTTAATGCAGAGGATCGGAAGAATCTCGAAAATAAACTCAGGTTAGAGCTATTAAAAACTAGACGCAAACACACAGAGGTGGCGCGGAACATGGTATTATCGCACAGATACCAGATGAAAAACTTAAAGATCGGTTCCAAAAACATGCTGGTAGATCCTTACATGGTCGATTATCACCGAATTTAGACGATGCAATTGGTGAATGTGTAGACGAGCTGTGGCATAGCGAAGAAAAAATGGCGGCAATCGTTCAGGAAGCACTAGAGAACGCGACGGAATCTTACGAAAGAGTAAAAAGCAGAGGATTCAAAGGTCAGAATAGAAAATGGTTGTATAAACAATGTAGACGGACTGTCGCTAACACCTGATGTGGATAAACAATTAATCGCAACAGCATGGAAACATGCATTCACAAAGAGTATAATCAAGTACACAGTACCAAGAATACAGGAGATGTGTGCCAGAAGAGCGACTGATGGAAGCTTGTGTGCAATCAGTGGTAAGCTGGGAAGTGGAAGGAATCTGACATGTTACAGAAGAGGAATACAATGACCTCGAAGGTGAAACAATATTCGCCATCATGAATGGAGGAATTGCTATAGTAAAGGACTATGCTTCAGTCAATGTTAGTGCACCGATATGTATGTATATGTTACTAGGTGGCGACAATGATGCGAGAGATGGAACTTATGCAGTTCAACGGTGTATTTAAGAAGGTATATCAGGACCGTTGTGCGTTTATATATGTTTCGGTAGAACACAGAAGACAATAGCGTGTACCAAAACTGTTCAACTGTATGGCTGAAATCGGAACACCTGATGCCACAACACCAAAAGGTAGTATAGACATTGATTGTGGTATATCCTGTATAGGAGTGCCTCAAAGTGGTAGAAAAGATCAAGAGGATGCCTTTTGAGCTATGTAAAAAGTGCAAGATCATGTTACAGGTGAGATGGTGGTAGCATCCAGATATGGCAACACAGGTCATCTCATATGTGAGGGTACTCTTAATCACCGGAGAAAACTCGAAAATCAAGAAACACTGTGAAACTTTGGAATGTGGCGTCATGTTTACGTTGCTATATGTTGCGGGTGTTCAATCGAGAGAGGATGTACACCTGGATATAGATGTTGACGGGGTAACACAAAGGATAAAATTGGAACCAGATATGCTTATAGTCTTGAGGTGAGAACTATTACAAATCTGATAAATGCCGCAGAAACAATGTTAGTTATGAACTTAAGCCACTGGATGGCAAAGTTTTCATTGTCAGCGCTTGGATTACAGGCGCAAAATGACTCAGCAGCCGAAATGAGGTAGCAGTATGGGACATAGACTAATAAGATGCGATAATTAAGTACAGTGGTATTTTCATGTTGAGACTAGTGTGTTAGATAATATATACCTATAGGACCGGTGTATGAGGTATTGTGCGCATTTATATTACACGGCGCCTCTTGCGGATCTTGATACGCTTGGTCTTGTACTGGTTCCAGTATATCCCAGCGTCTTTCTTCCGAATGCCGATCTTTCCAACAATACGATTGAACTGTTCACGGCGCAAGTCGTCCCTATACGATAGAAGAAGTGGTTCTATAGACGACAGCAACGGTCCTCCAGCAAAAAAAGCGGGGAACTCTGGAATGGATGCCTGCAGCACGGGCAGTTGCTTGGAGTATAAGCAACTTTGTTGCGTCAATGTGAGAGTGTCCGTAGAATAAATGGTGTTTCCGTGAGCTATTAGCGGTGCAGTCCGGGGTAGAAGGTGGACATACACATTCCTAGCCGGCGAGGATACACACCGCCAAGCCATCAAATTGAAGTACAAATCGCCTTTCGGATGTAACTTACATTGGTAAATATGAGAAGAAATTAAATTGACAAACACAGGGGTGCGATACCCGAGGCAAGTTATAAGTCGTGGGTGTAATAAGGATGACCCAGACATAATAGTTTTATCCGAATATATTCTCAGATAAAGACATTGTAGATTGCGTCTGGAATTTAAATCCTATGTTGTCGTACAGAGTGTCTTAATTGGGATTGTTGTGTAATTAGGGTTTTAGACATTGGCCTGCGGAACACTCAGGTCCTCCGCTCAGATGAACATTTATGATTTATGTATAAATCTATGCGATACAATGTGAGCAATTATAGCAATTCATGTACGTTAGATCTTGTAGGTCTACTAGGAAACAGAGATAACGAATTTAGCTTGTGGATAACCGTAGCAACAAAAAATGCATATATAATAGTGTATCATATAAACTGCTAGAACTATAGTGGACCATTAATGGTAAATATGTTTATAATCATAATAGACTTAGCGAATGCATTAGGCATCTATCAACGTCCCTTTGGTTGTTGTTTGATGGAGCAATGCAAATCACAGAAGCACTTCATTCCAGAATTTTTCAATAGTTGGGTATATTTACGCTCTCAAAAGGACACAGTTTTGCTGTAATGTCACCTACAGGAATACGAGGTCTCAGTGAAGACAAGAACAATGTTGTGAATCCACTGAGGACTGACAGTATACTGTAATGGAGTAGTTGCGCATCCCTATCGATAACGTATTTCCGATAGCTGTGGCTGAAAAGACACCGATGGTGTAATCGTGTCCTAAATATGTGAAAATTGTATGACGGTCCTAAATCAGCGAACGGACGATTTTACGTGTTGCAGACCGATTCAGTTTGGGGCGACCCTCTGGAAATCAAAGTTGCTAGACGGAATTTAGTTGCGTACCTTTAGATATGATGTCGTTAATCTCTTGCATATAGCCCTTTACACGCAACTGTAATGAAGATGTGAAACCAAACAAAAATAGTGGACTCACCAACTCAGATGAGATGGGATGGTTCGCCGGATTCTGACCTTTCAACTTCTGATTAACTGCGTGGAGGTGTGGCCATAGATGTTAATGGACAAACCATAATGTAGTGAACAGAGGGTGAAAGAGATTGTGGCAAATACCTTGCTGTACTCCAGCCCTAATAGAATAGTCAGCTATGCCGTATAAAACATACCTGTGAGCTCATCACGGATGTTGCATCCCAACAGGCACTCCACAAGCTGGTCCAACAACTCCCGGCATTTATCTAATTTGGTCTCAAGCATTGAAAGGGTGGACTC
Organism: Babesia ovis; assembly: GCA_023705535.2. Taxonomy (NCBI): domain Eukaryota; phylum Apicomplexa; class Aconoidasida; order Piroplasmida; family Babesiidae; genus Babesia; species Babesia ovis. Next base: position 105,573 of record BLIY01000020.1, read on the forward strand.
CAGCATACTTTAAACACCAGGCTAACCTAGATAGAAGTCCAGCATGAACCTCAGAGGACACAATTGTAATCCTTTCGTAACGGTTGAGTGTAAAACGGCGTCGCCCTGAGTGTGTTGGTGTTAGACCTCTAGATACAAACGAAGGCTAGCAACGCAGAAATTTCGCAAAAGATTCCGAATTGCAAAATCGCAGTGCTGTCTATAAAGGAATACTATATGCCGTTTGGTAGATTAGAGGGGGTAATACGTCGCGCGGAAGATCATCCGGATGTGCCACATAAGTCAGGGCCAAGCAGTTCCAAATGTCATCTAAGGCGCCAGGCGTCTAAAAACGTAGACGTGGTATGATCATCACGTGATTGTTGACCCTTTTGTGACTTAAAAAGGGGTAGGCATCGCGGCAAAATGGCTATGAGCACCATGCGTGGCTTTGCCGGCAGCATCGCGAGTCACACCTATGCCGGATTTCGACGCACAGCGACTCGCATTTCGTCTCGTAACATTCGTACAACCCCTGTGCGTAACATAGGAACGATTGCAAATGCTGTGGATCTCCTTAAGGATAGCAAAATAATCACCAATGTTACCAATCAGCCTCCATGCGGTAAGTCACAAATAATGTAGTAAGCACTGGTGAACAGAGATTACAACGCTCAAGAATGGCTTGAGGGTGGCATCAGTATGGATGCCTAGTAACTCCACCACTGTAGGAGTTTGGATCGACAGCGGAAGCAGGTTCGAGACTAAGGAGACTAATGGAGCGGCGCATTTCCTTGAGCATATGATATTTAAGGTTAGTTGTGATACAGTAGAGTATATGGTTTGTTAGGGTACGTCAAACAGGTCTCGACTGCAGCTGGAGGAAGAGATAGAACAAAAGGGTGCCCACCTCAATGCTTATACTGCAAGAGAACAGACTGGGTACGGAATTGTGATAACTGAAATATGACATGTGCACAGATACTATGCGAGGTGTTTTAACAAAGATGTGCCATGGTGCACAGAGCTGCTCAGTGATATATTGCAGAACAGCGTCATCGATCCAGCTCAAATGGAAGCAGAGAAACACGTAATTCTCAGGGAGATGGAAGAGGTTGAAAAGTCAACTGAGGAGGTGATATTTGACCGTTTGCACATGACAGCTTTCCGTGACAGCTCTCTTGGATTTACCATACTGGTAATTTGATAATCGTGCCAACGTATAAGTGACGCAGGGACCTGTGGAGAATATTCAAAATATGCGAAGGGAATATCTAATGGATTATATACAGAAGAATTACACTGCTGATCGCATGGTAAGTCTCTACAGTTCGAGATAAAAACTGATTTAGGTCTTCTGCTGTGTCGGAAATGTGGAGCATGACAAAGTTGTACAACTTGCCGAGAAGCACTTGTGCACCGTGAGTAACATATAGGATCCATACAATGTCTCTCAGATTCCACAAGGAAATGGTAAAATACAGTTAGAAAAGCCCTACTTTGTTGGATCGGAATTGCTAAACAGGAACGATAACATGGGACCGCACGCTTATCTAGCTGTCGCCTTCGAGGGAGTGTCATGGACTAACCCTGATTCGGTCTGCTTCATGCTTATGCAAAGTATAATAGGAAGTTACAAGAGGAGCCAGGAGGGAATTGTTCCTGGAAAGGTCTCAGGAAACAAGACTGTGCATGCCATTGCCAACCGTATGTCTGTGGGTTGTGCAGAAGCTTTCAGCGCATTCAATACATGTTACAAGGATACCGGTCTATTCGGTTTCTATGCTCAAGCTGATGAGGTTGCTGTCGACCACTGTGTCGGAGAACTCATGTTCGGTGTCACAGCGATGTCGTACAGCATCACCGATGAAGAAGTGGAACGTGCTAAGCGCCAGTTGATGATGCAGTTCCTCTCTATGAACGAGTCTACATCGACGGTCGCAGAGGAAGTTGCACGTCAAATCATCGTATACGGCAGACGCATGCCTGTCGTGGAGTTCCTCCTAAGACTCGAAAAAATAGATGCCGAGGAAGTCAAGCGTGTCGCATGGAAGTACTTGCACGACCAAGAAGTGGCTGTTACAGCCATGGGGCCACTACATGGTATGCCTTCACTCCTTGACATCAGACAGAAGACATACTGGCTGAGGTACTGAGTTTAGGTTATTGGCCAATATGTAACTCACAAACACATCAATGATATTTGACTAGATTACTCACGCTGTTTTGGTACAATCTTGTTGTTAGTGTGGCTATTTTACGACTCTATAACGCTCAGTAGTCGGTAAAAGTGGTTGTAATCTAGAATTGAACCAAACCTTCGGTGATCGGGGTCCTGACACGACAGACGGTGTAGCAGTAGCAACACACTCTCACGAAAACGCTTGGCATAGCTAGAAGAAATCTTCATTATGTCATTCGTAACGACGTTGTTGTGGATGTAATCGATCAGTGAGGAAGGTGAAGCGCCCTCGCAGACCAAAACACGCAGTTGTTGCATGATGTTGCAATTAAACAGCTGCAAGACGAACTTGCAGTAGTCGACGATGGACTCCAGAATCTCCATTATCTCCAAGAAGTTGTCCGTGTGCAGACGAGAAAATGCCGAGCTACATTCCTTGCGCAGGTCATTCAAACTAGTGCCAGGAGGAGGGTAATCACGAGATGATACACGTTGAACAAGACGATCTAGGATGTACGGTACGTTTCGACTCTTTTGTAACATGTTGACAAAATGCGACATCTCGTTTCGGCATAGATTGATCCAAATCATACGTCTTGAAAGCTCCAGAGCACCAAAGCTAGAGCGACTGTTCCAGGAGTACTCTTTCCAGCATATGGACAGAACCTTTAGGGTGCGTTGAAGTAAAAACTCCATGCGGAAGCTATTGATATACAATTCACGTGTTTCCTTTTCGTCTTCAAGCACCAAAGCCAAAGGAAACGAAAATTTGGGTACATATATATCAAACCCATATTCCTTTGTGCATTCGAAGTCGTCGAATTCAGGTGAAGTGGGATCCGCCCCAAGGTAAGCCATACCTAAATGGCCACAAACACGGCTTATGTAACCCCCCAAGTCATGCTTAACAACCAATTCACGCACCAATTCTGTGCTGGTCTCAATGGAACGCACCATATCAGACAAGAGTTGCACCGTCACGAAAATAGACCATGATGCACTCTGTGGGCACAGCTTATTCAACAGACCGGGTATGTCGACGGTAGCCCTAGTATATATCCCGTTCTTGAGCTGTTTAAAGTATCTGCTGCAACATCCAGCATCAAAACATAAATCTGCTAATGGTTGGGACATAAATTTGGGTACTTTATGTGAGAGGAGTCGATAATGCCCATCCACATGCCGCACGAAAAATACGCCAGACATATCTTCTAGATCGCCAAAGTAGACCCAGCGCAGTAAAATCTCGAGATAAGGAATCATACATTTGCGAAGGAGCTCCGAATACAATTCTCGTCCCATAGCATCACCCCTGGTGCAATAAAGCTCAAAGATGTGATCAATAGAATTGCTCGGCGAACCTACAAGTGCCAAATGAAGCAATCTCATGCGATTGTAGGGCTGATGTACTAGTATGTACAGCCTTTTCAAACTTAAACGTTCATTGTTGCGACTCGTAACCATCATGTTTAGCAAATGGTTGTACTGGTGTACCTCATCCATAACACCCTGGTACAATGCCTGCGCAATCAATCCTGACGAAGGCTTTGCGTCAATAATACTGTTGTATATCTTTCCTAATACACATATGCGTTCAGTCAGCTGACGAACACCACGAGAAACTTGGCGAAATGTGGTAAGGGTGAAACTCCCGTTGGCAGCCCTCTTTATGAAACGGCCCTCTATACCCTGTAACACAAATAGTATATCGGAAACCAGATCGTCCTCGTCAATTTCAGTAAATTCAAAACGATCAGTTACCACGCTAGATGATACAGTGTCACCATGACCACCACTTGCTTTAGGTCGTACGTCCGAAGAGGATGCAATGTCTTCGGGAGATTCGTATGGCGATGATGCGGCAGATGAATATGCAGACGAATCGTCCGATGATTCAATTGTTTCATCTGATTGTTGTGGTGAAACCTCATGGATATGAGTTTCGGGTTTGCGAGAAGTAGTACTGGGCAAGGCCGATACATCAGAGGATCCAATACTCCTATGAAGTGGAGAACGGGTACTTGGTGGCTCGGCGCTATCTTTGAGGTATAGAAGAAGTTGTAAAGTTGCCGGTAAACGCTCAAAACATTGCATACCGGTGTAGAGCATACCCTTCAGACGACGAAGAGACACACTCCCACGATTTACACAAAAACGCTCTAACTCCTGAGCTATGCGATTTGTATCAATGTCCACGACTTCCAAGTCAGCACATTCCGTCAGGAGGCGCAATGTGGTCTCCTCTAGGTGGCGCTGCAAACGATCGTGTAAACGGACGATGTGACCAGTAGAACGAGCCGACGCAGAACTGCCAGTACTATGGCGTGGTGGAATGCTGGGAGATATATTCAAACGGTCAAGATTGTACGACAGAATGTCCTCCTTGCTTATCTGGGAGAGGTGGTATGTTAAAAGCATAACCTCGCTCGCCAAAAATGCGCCGCCGTTTCCGGACGTAGAATCGGATCGGCGTCGCCCTTCTGGTAACATTGTGTGTGTATTTTTAGTGTGTGAATAAATTATGGCCAACAAGGGCAGTGCGAAGTTTCTCGCGGGAGTATGTGTGGAACCACACACTATACACAGCTATAACAAGGTATGGAAACATATAATGCTTCTATACCCTACCGCTAGCCCGCAAACCTAAGTTGAAGGTGTCTGAAAAATATGTAGCCGCGCTCTGGATAACATCAGGCGATTCAGACTCAGATAGCGAGGCAGTGTCGCTGTCTAATCCTAGCTCACGAGGATCCCTCAATAGACCAATGTCGTCATCGTCAGATATCACAGTCATCGCACGTTGAATGCCAAACACCTGGCGATATACTAAAGCACCTCCAACGCCGCTATTAAAACTCGATAGAGATATGTGGGTATCATCAATGTTTAGTTGCCCATGCTTCATTGCATTTAAAGTGTTAAGCCTGCGAGTCTCAGCCAGAGCAGGATTTATCTTTATCAAATTGGCACTAGATACAACGCGCTGATGCCCTTCATAATCATCACATTCCGTAGTGTCAGTACGAGGAGTAATGGCAGAACAACCGCTATCCTGGCAGTCATCAATCCCCGTTGTACCACTGGTATTCGTTTGAGGCGCAGTGAGCTCTTCTATACGAGCAGCCATAACATTGTTCTCTTTGGTCATAGAATCGATTTTGCTTCGTAGTTCAAATTGGAGATGCAACTTTGCAGCACTATCGGCCTCCAGTTGGGCACACTTCTGGCGTAGTAAATCAATCTCATGTTTGTATGTCGATAAATCGCCCTTATACCGTCTTAGTTCTTGGTCCAAGTCCGACTTGGCGCGTACTAAGGTACTGAGCTCAGCCTCAGCACGCTCGCCGTCTTTGCGGAGCGATGTCAAATTGTCGCGTAGTGATATGTTGTCCGCCTCAAGTGACATAATGCGATCTTTTAGAGTCTTTTGTTCAGCGATATGCTGATCTAAAGAAATGGAAAGCTTCATCTTTTCCGTTACTAAAGAATTCTCAAGCAACGCAGCCTCTCGTTCATGTGAGAGTGAGTCAACCTGAGAACGTAAATCATGAATGGTTCCACACAACCTAGAGTTCTCTGTACGTAAATTGGCGAGTTCCTGTGATATTGCCTCACGTTCTTGCGATGGTAGAGGTTCGGTGCTAGTCAAGGGGTCTAAAGCGTCTGTATCGGTGTATTCTACGTCATCCCCTACACACGCATCTATGCGATCAGATATTTCAATAGAACGAGCTGACTGGATGGACTCAGCTTTGCTCAAAGACGTGCGTAATTCTGCATTCATTTGTTCCAGGTCATCACAACGAAGTCTTAGTGTCTGGAGTTCACCATCGAATCTGGAGGAGTCATGCGAGTCTAATCGGCGCTTCATATTATCCATGTGGATACGATAACTGTCCAATTCGAGCTCGTGGGACTCAATTTTCTGATGGAGCATAGTATTGCTTTCAAGTAGTTGATCACAGCGTGATTGAAGTGCTCGTTTACAATCCGAGAACTCATTACGGAGATCATCCAACTGCTTCTCCTTAATTTCACACTCAGTTTCCAGCTGCTCACGCTGGGATGTGAGTTCGTCGATACGCTCACAAAACCTGTTGTAAACAGCCGGGAGGCATATATCAAGATCCTCAAGTAACTGGCGATAACGTTCATCAGATGAAGCAGTGCTTCGCGAAGATAGTGTGCCACTCAAAAGTGACCTGGCAGTAGGAGTGGGTCTTAAGTCATCCTCTACATCGACGGAAATACACGTTGACACTGTCTGGAGAGTGAGATCAGCATCGGGGCGAAGAGAAAAACGCTGAGATAGGTGGCCAAATATCATATCCGACACTTCATTCGTATCGACATCACCGCAGCTGAACATTTCGCGAGAATTATCGCGCACTCGCAACCAAAATTCCTCCATGTCACTATTCCTGCTGCAGCTGTCAATCACCGAAAAGAATGTAGACATCATCATGGGTGAATGATGCTTCAGAAGTTCATCTCGGAAGTAACGCATACTCCTAAGGAGCTCATCATCCATAAATAAGATCTTCTGGAGCTCGATGCTGCATAAACCGTTGATCACAGACTCTGGTCCCGTTATGGCATCTTCCACACCTACACATAAGCGTCAATACCACAATACAAAGATTTTACAGGCTCTACAGTAGGAAATGTATGTACCTACCTCGCCAAAAACGAATGAAATTCACGCTCTCGCATGGATTTGGTGGCACGCCAAATGCGCAATGGAAGTTGTCATATTTGCAAAGATTACCAAACACATCGCTGTTTTCGTAAAGCAAACGTTGAAGTGTATGCGCATTGGCCGGTTGCAAGGTGTCTTTAATGTCAGCAGCTACCGCCTGTCGGTAGAGTGACAACAGGGCCTCCATTTATATAACAAATATATAAATGCTTATTACGGCCAAACACGTCAATACACACCAATGTGTGTTACTATTGGTGATTTCTGAAGTTGTATAGGAAAACAAGGTCAGAGTGGTGGACGCACTCTCTTCAGTGGGTATGGACAACGTCATGCGTTTGACTTAACACACCCAATGGACACACGTTAACAATTCCTACCTATATGTAAAAAATATCAGAATGGTTTTATCTTTAAATACTGGTAATGTCTGAAATATGTCAATAGCGGTAAACGTAGCTGAATACCAGAAGATGCCATGACCCAGCGATACGCACACACAAGTGGCCAAGTAAATGTGTTTACTCCAATAGGTGTATCGTATATGGTATATATGGATGTGCTCTCAGCTAGAGTGGGAGGGCTAGCCGTCAATGTGAAATCTTGCACCGATATAGACACCCATACAAAATGACTATGGCTCAGTGGAATATCCAACCGATATAAACTTAGTCTATAAGCAATAACTTAGTGGCTAACAAGACTGTTTCAATTGTGAAACTATTGTGGCAACATATAGGTGAAGAATTAATATTGAATGTAAGAAACGTTGGCAGACACAGAGGTGTCACAATATAAAGTTAATAGAGCGAACGATGATGCTTAATTACGCCGAAAGTTAATTGTAAAAATAAAATAATCGTCTGTTTCTATAGAGCAACCTGTGACTGTAACCCCCTATAACTACACGGGACGCGTGCAGGGGAAACGTTACATACTAATCATATGAACAGATTTGGTAAATTCATAAGAAGCCGGTGTCTTGCGGACCCCTACATACAGCTGTTACATTGCAAACGTACCCTGCGATTCCTCCAGCTGGCAAAAGCAGGCGGCGCGCAGATGCTCGTGTTAGGCAACAAACACCGATCTGATCTTAATCTAGATGTAATAACAGGCGGTAACGTATATGTAACTACTAGGACTACACCTGAAATCATCACAGACGCTACAAAAAACTTTGATCTCATCCTTTGTCTCGACCCCGTGCTCTATGCGCGCCATTTGTACAATATCAACCTTCCCTGTATCGCCATATGCAAGGTAGACGAACTATATAAACATCGAGATATACCGGACGCCTTCGACTACTTTATACCCATAGGCCCTCACACCAAGGAGAATCTGCTGGACATCATCGCTGCTGGCAATCGCAACTGAATAGTAACTCACAAAAAATGTTGACGGGTGTTGATTTCGAACAGTCAAAGAGGACTGAATCTAGCGATCCGGTCGTGGAAAACATTTTCATGACTGGAAAAGCATGGGAATTCCTTACCCACAAGGTCTTCGAAAACGAGGCAGGCAGTTCCTTCCTCATGGCTGCAGGGGCAGTTGCCATCGCAGTGCTATGCAGTCGTGAAAGGAGAGCAGCTGTTTTGGCACGCAACTTGCAACTGGGACCTGCGGCAAGTCTACGTACATTTGGGCATCCAAAGTACAGAGAACACATCCCTAGGAACCCCCTCATGAAGTACTGAAGATGATGACGTAGGAAACCCGGTGGTAGGAAAATATACCAAGGGTATATATAAAAGTTTTGTGGTCATTGTAGCATAAAAGCAGAATCTGCTGTACATACAGGCGAGCTGTATATCGTTTGGCGGATTTAATGATCATGTAAGACATCACAATTCAATCTATAATGGAAAGTATAATGGTGATATAAGGTATAATTGTGACGTAATGTTTAGTACAGTCATAGTTGTACAACGTTCACTAATTAGGAAACGTAAGTCAGTATTTGGAGAGACGCAGCACATTCTGCACCGATGACCACCATTTTGCCTCGTCGTTGAGCATATCTTGATCGAACCGTGTAAAGCGACTTGAGACGTAGTCCTGTGCTATATTGCGTAGTAATACCTTGGCAGCGGTAACAGCACTCTCGGTTGTCAGCGACATGTTGGCTGGTTCCAGGTTTTTCAAAATCCATGGAGGCAGCTTAGAACGCTTGTCAGCACGACTATAACGAGAGTCCGCAAAAACCATAAGACCAAAGTCACTCTTGTTTCGAATAATGCGACCCACACATTGTGCAGCCTGGCGCATGGCATCAAAGGTCATGAACTCATTCTCCAGAATACCATAATTGGTCTGTGGAATGTAGAAACAAAGTGAAGAGAAACTAACCCGCATGAAGTCCAAGCGTGCCTTGAGAACACGTGAAAGTGTATATTGAAATGGGACTCCAATCAAAATGACACAACGTCCATAGTGACGGTCAAAGTCGATGCCTTCTGCCACCTTACCACGACAAATGGAGAGGAACAGACCACCGCGACCAACGTCACAGGCCTTGCGATAGTTGTGTAGGGCTAGTGTTGTTGTAACAACATCCTTCGTCTCCATGAAGATCAATTTGTGTTCCATTATCGATGCGATTATTCCGCACTCGTACCAGTGAGATACGATCAGCTCCATGTAAGCATAACTAGGGAAGAAACATACCACACCGTCAGGAATGTTCTTGCATAATTCTATAAGTAGAGTGCCATAGTTTCGCAGCACGGTTACATCATTGCGTAGATCAAACTTGGTGGACATCTGCAACTGGTTGGCACCTTTTGAAACAATCAAAGGGCAGAGACAATCACGGTCCAGTGACATAGGTAGTGATTGTGTTAGCACTGGGGTGAAGTTCAGAATCTTTGGATACATCTCCAACGGAGAAATAGTACCAGATGTAAGGATAACGGATTGAAAATTGTCAACCACTGGTTGCATGGCAATGGATGCGTCCAAACAACTGAACTGGATTACAGGATCGTACAACGAACCTTGTGGATAAGGCTCAACTATCACAATAAATCCAGTTGAATATGTACCCACCAACGTGCAAAAATCAACCACCAATTGAATTGCTGACAAATCGCCCACTGCAGTGATCTTCAATGTGTTCAGTAATGATTTCATTCTTCCGTAACTGTGCTGCAATGTAGTAGCGCCAATTCCTGTCTCCAACTCGAATCTGAGAAGCATGTGGGTCAATATACAGATTATGATCAATAAACATAGACCTTAGAAAGCTTAAGTGTCAGTGGTACCTACCTGTGTAGGAACATCAACGGACCCTCAGACTTGGGTTCTTGGACTTTAAGATACTGTTTTAGGTATCCTACAACTACTTTTAAAAAGGAAATAAAATGTTCAGCTTGGCGAATGTTCCCCGGAACTGCTTTCTGGATAACGTCAGCTGGTAACACGGGACACATGTAGCCTTCGATGTCCATCGAAGTTTCACGAATGTTCTCTGCCAATTTTCTATATTCCTCCAACAGCAGATTTTCATCCTTTTCACGGAGCTGGTGTACAGTTTCTTCGATAGTAGCTAAATTGGAATAGGCTTCGTCCAAGGTGTCGTCGTTGATATCTACACTCATAGCCTCAATGCATACGTTGTCGATGTTGTGTGCCTCATCAAAAACAACAACTATGGGCAATTTGGCTTTCTTATCACGTTTTTTGGTAGGAGTGTCATCTTTATCTTTGCTCATATCTGTAGGTAATGTTGCATACAGGTGAGAAAAGGCGGCCTCCGAAACTTTGGGGTCCAATAAATACTGATAGTTCAGCACAACTACATTTGCCATGTCTAAGGCTCGTCGGGCTGCAAAATATGGGCATATGGGAGCTGAAAGGCCGCTGACAGGATCTCTGAAGTTGCTGCAGTACTCCTTCAACCCCTCCAGTGTATAAACCCCTGGAAATTATAAATAATAAAGCATCCATCGCTCACCAGATGGGATCATGGTAGGATTCCATATGCGTTCCATATGCTCATAATAACCACATAGGCCCTTGGAGGTGTAATGTTCTATATCTGGCACATCTTGAACTGTGGAATGGCGTACAATCGGTGCCCTAGTAGTGCCCTGGGCATTGGTACCGTCATATTGCAAGGTGTACTCCCGCTGCGTGGTCGTTCCATCTTCTTCATATTGTATACGACGCCATAATGACGTTAAATCATGGCCTATGCGGTCCATGGTGTCCATTGATGTAAAGTTAAGACTTACATAGCTCGTCGATTTTTGTTCGATCGGCACAAGAGGAAACTGTAGGGTTTATGCATAAATTACGACGTGAACAAAGGCCTATAGCCAGGAAGTGCCCTGCTTAATGTCACAATAATTATAATCAATGTCTTACCATTCTTCTGATCTGCTGATGCTGGTTGAGAAGGAGATGCCGTAGATGAGTCGGTATCGGTAGCTGCTGTAGCCAAACGAGCAGCTCTGTCCTTTGCTAACTCTGCATCTCGATACTTAATCACCTCTTTAAGTTCAAGTAGCGACTTTTCCATCTCAGGAATAGTACGGGTACAATAAATCAAACGACCGACTTCAGGTTTTGCCAGCTGATAACTCGTAATGAAACTAAACAAAGCCACAGTTTTCCCTTGAACCGAGTTGAAATATGTATAGGATATGGACCTACCTGTCCCCGTTGGCATTTCCAGAACAGCGTGCCCTTGTGCATCCAAGGTACTCTTGAGACTGCGTAAATAGGCAAGCTGCTCCGGATAGATCTGAGGATAAGGAAAAAACACCTCGATTCCATCTATCCAAAAGCGTACCATTGTTTAATTGTTACTTAAAGCAACTTGGTGTTGGTTTTTAATGTGGATTCCATCACACACGACTTCCTAATAATACGTACAAGTAACAGCTGTTATTATCTATGATTTGCGATATTATATTGGTAATATGTTAGATATGATAATCTAGAGTGGTCACATATCCTCTTCATCGGTATCGTCACGCGAAATCAATACCAAAGATGCGTTAGGGCATAAATTCGCGCTCTCCAATGTTTGTGAGCGATCGGACAGTGTTTTAGAAGGATACATGGTGGAGAGGTCGAAATTGTAAGGAATCTTGACCGATTTGGCGCTAAAATATTCAGCGGCGCCAGCCCATTCATAGAGCTTCTCTACAGTGTCGTCCTTATCAAATACTGATTCAATGGTACACCCGCTGGGCAAGCGTACCTTAATCTTTGTGTCACCAGTAGGTTTGGGGCCAGAAAATGTCTTAGCAAATGATTTGCGATTGCGAATTACTTCTTCACGTTTGCGAAGGTTATCCTCGCGAATTCTGTTCCTCTGTAAGTCGTTAGTTGCCTGTAGCTCTTTGGCACGTATCCTACAAATGTCAGCTTCCATTGCCTTTGTTAAAGCCTCATCTTGTTCATTTATGAGCTGTCGATTGGCATCTGGATTACCTAAGTCAGATTGTAATGACCGTAAGGGATTGTCCACAGCATTAGCTATTGTCGCAATCACTTCGTCGATGCTCGAAAAATCTTCAACCGTTGCGATCAGAGTATATTCTACCTCACTTTTCATTATTACAACTGACATGTGAGGTAGTCTCCTAGCGCTGAACTCGTGGATGAGTCGGCGCATCCGGGGTCCTTTGCCATGTCCAACATAGAACACAAAGTTGGCATCCTGTGCTCAATATATAAACCATTGGTTGTATAGACCTACCAACAGCTCCGTCAGTAGCTCGTTAGTGAGAAATTGGTCTGAAGAATTCTTGTTAGTTCCTGGATGAAGGTAGACAGCCAACAGTTTTCCATTTCGAAAAGCGAGCGACTTGGCCTATTTTACGAATGAGTGGCACAGTTGTATAAAACATACTGATTGGAATGATCCTTCGTAGAACTTGGGGTGCACAGTGCCATGCCGACTCTCGAATTGCTTGCGAAATGCAGACGATGGTACTCCCAGGAGAATACAAATTATGTTGTGACACACTGTCAAAGTGACATAGCAGCAATTGATGAAGCTAAGCGTTATGTCACGAAGTAAGCCATATAGCCGTGAAGCACAGTGACTTGCCACTGATAATGATGTCTTGGCAGAATCCATAGTGACGGGAACGCCAAGGGCAAATCCTCAGGGGTAGGATGTACACATTAATTATATATATAACATAATGTGCGACAAATGTTGGTAAAGGTGAGCCTGTACAATTTTTTGCACCAAAGTCAAGCTATAAGCCTTTTAATGTATTGTGATAGGCGGCAAGAGTGACAACAACACCATACAGTGACCATTTAGACAACCATCGTGACTTAAATAAGATCAAATGTACTTTGAAAAGATAATATATGTGCACTTTTCATATGTTAAACGTGACTTTGTGGCCTTCAACACCCACATCTGAGTGTGTGTGAGAATCATTATTATAACAGATGCTTGAAAATGGCTCTGCTAAGCAACAGCGCAAGTGATAGGTAGTTAAATAATTTCTACTTAGCATAATATTGCTGTTTTGAGTCTGTAAGGTAACTATGGTGGTCTATAGACAGTGCATAGCTTTGTCTAACATGACAGCTTTCAAGCTGAACATTTTCAAAATGATAATTATTCTCGCTCTATTGACATCATGAAAGTAATCTGATGGTGCAAGCTGATAAAGCGTTTTGAGATTGTAAACTCCGATATACTGAGTGGTATCCATTCAGACAACAACTGGTAACATAAGACCGCTTAATGGAAACGAGTTTAATTTGAATTTTATGTCCGCCACCAGTGTGTGAATAGTGCTAATAAGTGTTAACGATATAAGTTGTCATAAATTATATATTGGATAAGCGTATATGGTTGTAGGTTTTCATCCCAATAAGGCTATAGGAAACCTAAAATATTTATGCGAAGAGCAGTGCCATTCGAAATAATGGTTATATGTGTGCTATTTCATTATAAACAACCATTATTACCACTTTTGCATATGATTAGTGGCGGATGAAATATAGAAGTTTTAACTTTTTAACGTATTTCAGATTCGTTTGCGTTACTATAAGTTTGTGACCTTCATCTCACAATGGACAGATTGAATTTATTCGGATTCTATCTTTGTTTGTATAGATTCAAATATGTTATTGTGTCTTCTAGCACTATAGCTCTTTAATTTATACTCGCAGTGAACAACACGTACAGACCATTGGAGTAAAGTGGTGCCCATCATACTGGTTCAATAATGAATAGTATTGACCTGGCGATTTGTCAGGAAAAGAACTCTATCAACAAACTGACGAGAATCGGATTTATGGGTGAACTTAATTCGCTTTAGGCTTTTGTCTATTAGTGTGGTAGCCTGCAATAGCCAAAATAGAGACTATTCATCTGATCTATAGCATAATTAATCACCTTTTAAATATGAAATGGCTACTAAATGATAGGTTTAGGTAGTTAGATGCTGAAGGGGGTAGAAGGTTGTCTATTATTACTCTTTTATCCTTAGACAAGATTCATAAGATTGCCTGGAAAGCATTGTATTCAGTTGAACATGGAATCTTCGATAACAGAATATCATTCGTCTATTATTAGTATAATGATATGTGCTAGTAAAGTGAGTTATTGTATTGTATCTAGCTATCTTTCTTTTGGATGTCAGTAAGAATGTAGACGACCCCATAAACTCAGTATGGCCTTATTGATTTAGTATCCCTGAAGAATTACCTTTCTACGTCATTCCTATGTACTCACCTAACAACGAAACAAACATATAATTAGGTCTTTGATAGAACAGTAAAGATGTTAGGATGCAGTGTTTCTTCCTACACCCAGCTCTACTACCTTTCGAAATCACAACGTAACAATGGTTTTCGCAAATTGGGCAAATGGATTATAGGCTTTGTAATCATAGCAGGTACCGTTGTTAATGGTGTGTTATGCACCGAGAATGGTAACAGTCTTGTTGAAGCCAATGACGCTAAAGAACCATCGGCAACTGTGCCTTCCACCACAACAGCAACCCCAACTGACGCTGAACCAACGACGTCAAACCCCGAAGCACCTTTAGGCACAGGTGATGATGCTAAACCGGAGACTGCAGATAGTGTGATTTCAGGTCGTAAAATATACACTGATGAAGATATCGAAGAACTAATTGATCATAATGTTGAACTAAAGTGGTATGAAAAAATGTTCGGGGGTGAAGTCATTATAGAGGATGCATTGAATCAAAGAAGAAAGGACATGAGACGCCGTATAGATTACTTCGACAAGGTATTGGGAAATATTCCTGCTGACCTTGCCCAGCGAGTTGCAAAATATCCTACACTGGACCACTTACCTGAGGATCTTCGAGATGAAGTTGATTGGCAGGTTTCAAATAAGCGTTTCCATGGAATATTAGATCGTCTTCCTACTGACTTAGCTAAGAAAGTCGCAAAATATCACATTTATCATGTCATTCCATTGAGTATTGAAACTGAAGTAAAAGAATACTTCAGGAGTGTGAAGAGTTCGGATAAATCTGACTATAAACCTCAAGATGGAAGCAAAGCGGGTTCTGAAGTTACCGAAGACAGTGAAACGAAAGCTAAACTAAGGGGAGAACACGAACAGAGTTCCCAAAGTGACCAAATAAACTAATGCAAGCATTGAGACAGTGCTTTTACCAGGGAAATGAACTTTCATTTAGATCCATTATCAATTTTATAGGTTTCCCATACGTTATCAACATATCCAGTGATTCTCCATAGGGATTATCTTCTGCCAGTAGTATTTTTAGTATTATATTCCAGTTAAATGCCCTATATATGAACATCGAGCAATATTTTACGAACCAAGTTTAAATTTATCACTGTTATATTGGTCTACTGCTGTTTCATGTTAACTATATCTGGTGCCCTACGTATTTGTTATGGTTGACTTTGCATATCTCGATTATATATGTTGGTGAATATATAGTGTCCGAGTTCATGAACTGACTGCGTAGTTCATAGTTTCGTGGTTTCATTGTTGAATTAGGGAATCCATCACATTCACCATTCGTTGATCTATGACCATATATGCTCTTTGGTGCAAAGCTTAAACTCGATGTTGGTAGAGCTCAGACATTACTTAGTTAGCCTGGTGAGTATGCTTAAGATTACACATCGACTGCATAATCCTGTTTTGTGATAGATTCTTCTGTACATCAAAGACTATATGGGATACGATGTATCGGGCCATAATACAACTGGTATGAAAGACTGTGGTGCGAAAGGTCTCATGAATGATACTTGATGCATATGCCAACTCACATTGAAGCTAGCGGATTAATAATGATACATCAATATATTCCCATCAGTGCATATCATAGGGTTAAAGAAACATACCTACTAAGACCATATAGAACACCTTCATTCTGCAAATGAGTATAACACTGAGACTGCAATAAATGTTGAGACATCATGAAGTGTCTTGTATACACGTTACACATATGTAGCACAGTGACATCCATTGCCCCATAGACAAAACAACATACTCTCAGATGCCTTCACAACTCATTAAAAATATTATTCTTATCAAACTTAATATCTTCCACTATAGACTCTTATAGTTCATCAGTACGTAAAAATGTACCATTTACTAACATCTGTTAAAATTGTTAGCCAAATATATGTTGAATGTCTAAGTTCATTTCCAGTCTACATATAGATGAACAGTTGTCAGTTTTCACTGCTAACCACAGAAGTGCTATAAGCGTTCATAAGACTTATTTTCATAAAGCAAAGAAATTAAAAACATTCCTTTCGTTTCTTGACATAATTTGTTTGAGTTAAATTAAGTCACCACGCTGTGAAAACTTGAAAATAACTGATTGTCCATTCACCGAGCAAAGATGGTCAAATTGTGAAACATATCAGGGTTACAAAGGGTATTAACCTGCTTGGTATTAAGAGCCATGCGAATAGGGATTTCGAATAATACAAGACAACTATGTGGTGAATAATGAGCAGGATACCAAAGGTTGCCACTAACTGCTGATAAACTATAAATGAAACAAGCGCAACAGAACAGTCATGAGCACCAACTACTGCCCATATTATGCCGAGTTGGCGAATGCTATTTCACCTTGATTAGATCATACAGCATTTAAATCGATACACTGATAGAACAATTTTGGTCGTATTTGTATAATGGTAACATCAGAAGATACAAGGATTCATATGTAACATTGACGATATATATATATATATCTTGGATTTGGCGCAGGTACCTTTTTATTTTTTCCATGACTATATCCGATATACGACAGTGACAGGTTTCATGTACAACACCTCAAACACGAGAAATAGAATAAAGACTGTGCTCGTATGGAACGCTATAAAGATAGTGTAGTTAATAATAAAGTGTTATTATGGGTCCAATGTTGAGACAGCGATTTTCGAAAGAATGATATAGAATGGGTTTATAAGTCGGGATCAATCCAACAAGATGCTGGTGATATTTCAAATTTATCGATAGACGCGAGTGAGCCTAGGTGCCACACTCCGTGAATAATATGCCCTGAACCTAGTTTCAACGTCCCGAAACCTTCCTTTCTGTTATCTACATACTCTCCGTTATAGGTTGAGCCATCTTCATGGCAGTAAAACGTTGCACTGCCATGCCGCTTGTTCCTTAACCAATCACCTAAGAGTATAATTGAAGACGATGTGAAACCGTACCTTCGTAGCGATTGCCGTTGGCATATTCGAATACCCCATATCCCGTTGCATCATCTTCCACCCATGTACCTAGGTATTGCATTGTTTGTGATATTAATAAATACATACCCTTGAAACGATCGCCATTAACGTATATCAGTTCCCCAATTCCATGTTTTTTTGAATTTTCCCATTCGCCAACATATTTGTCATTTGAAGGATAAATAAAACTACCGTTTCCATGTGCCTTGTCGTTTAGCCAGTATCCATCATACTTTTCTCCACTTGCATAGATAAGCATACCATACCTGAATCATATATTACCGTAGAAACTAGAACAAACCCTTCCTTGCGGTCATTAACCCACTCCCCATCGTACTTGTTACCATTAGGGAATAGATATTGTCCAGTTCCGTGCATTTTCCCATTATACCAATCACCTACACTGTATTAAGGAATGAAATCAAAACACATCATCGAATCACACACTTTAATTCAGGACCGTTGAAACTCAATGCATGAATATCGTCTCACCTTCATACACTGCTCCATCAGCATACTGATACTTCCCCTTACCGCTCATTGCATTATCTACCCAGTCTCCATCGTAAAACTCGAGCACTTCCCCTTTGGGTGACATGTAGGTTAGTGTACCTTTTCCATGTCGTTTGTCATTTCGCCATTCACCAACATAAACATCCCCTTCTGCGTATCTGTATGTTCCTTGTCCATTCATCGCACCATCTGCCCATTCTCCTTCGTAGACATCTCCATTGACATACTTCAATATCCCATAACCATTAATTCTACCATTGTCCCAATGACCTGAAAACAAATATAGACTGATTTCACAAACACCAACCTTCGTAAACATTTCCACTCGCGAAGTAAGCAATCCCTTTGCCTTTAATTTTATCTTCCACCCATTCTCCATCATAAACAGCCCCATCTGCATAGTAGAACTTCCCCTTTCCCTCTCTCTTTCCGCATACAAAATTACCTTCGTACCTTTCATTGTCTCCATAGTAGAATGTACCTATACCATGAAAAAGGCCATCTTTCACTTGTCCCGTGTATGAATTCGCCCTTATATCGGTATCAGGTACGATAGACAGATGTGTATGAAACGAATCCGCATATGATGCAGCCATCTTAAAAACAAAGGTGTATATGCCGTATATCTCTAATATAGAAACGTATAGACGAATTAGACAGCGTTTCTGTACAAAACATCTAATAGCACTGTTAAAACAGTCAAGTGAAATTAGATTGTGTTAAAAAACATTACTAATTTCCAGCAATTGCAACTTAAGTGTTTACAATTGCCAAAGAACAATACAAAACAATAACACTTAAGTTGTACACATAATTATAGTAATGAAAATTAGTCCTTGCATTTTGTTCAAAGAGTTACTTTCTCCAAAAAATTGTAAAGGAAACATCATTTGGTATTCAAAGAAAAAAAGTTGATTCATGTACCTGGAGGTATCTGAATCCATTGTCTTAACATTGTATCATCAAGAGTGTGGAGGAGTATAGATAATCCTTATTAAGTTTAAATAGAAGACCATAAAGCACATATCACATTTGTAGATGTGATGAAGCCGTTTAATAGCAAATATTTTGACCGTAGATACAACACATCGACATTTCAAGAGATCTAACACCCTTTCTACTTGTCATTATTCATATTACATCCCCTTTAACAATAGGAGATTTCAATGCTCATCATCCGTGACACACCTAGTGGTATGCCGAATACGAGATATAGATTTTAGTATTTCACTCTCTTAATTTTGATAAAATACAAAACAAATGTGATTGGATATATGTTATAAATGATAACATACAAGTCTCCGGCGCGGGAACGTATACAGCGCATCCTCAAGTCATTGACTTACGACAACAGAATCTCTTGTGATCTCATTAAGGACTATGCGAATATAGTACCTCTTTCAATGTAAGTTTAAGCTACACAATGTGCTCATATCTAACAGAAACGGGCACCTTTCAAATTCGAAAGATTCAACAAGCGAAGTAAGAGCACAAACTTCGTGCTCTTATCACATTACAGGTTATACTAAGACATAAAATCGAATCTACATTACGTGATTCAGTATGTGTGACGAGTTGCGCATTAAAGATGTCTTTAGGCAGATGCAATACAACGTTTAGCGATTCTGCTGGAGGAAGTTGATAAGACATTCATTTGCACCGGTACCAACCTCACCCTACTTGACATAATAAACTTGTGGAAGCGAGACATAGCTCTCCGGATTGTTTTGTTCAACCAACTGGTATGTAGAATGCAATCTTCCGTGTCATACTCCTCAGCCCACATGTGACGAGCAGGACCTGCAGAGACTTCTGAGGATATGGTTAGACAGCCCATATGTAGTTAAATTACCCTTCATGAGCGATTGAAACACAGATTGGACTACGAGTTACAAAAGGCTTAACGCGAACTCACACTACATGTTAATTTCCCCTTGCCATGAGTTCTGCGATATTGACTCTTCGGTTGGATCGTTTTTCTTTGAGTCCCTGATCTTTTGTCTGACCTGTAGCCTTGATTGATCTTGCATCTTGGATCCTTTGTCGGTTGCGTTCCATCATACTTTGTTTAATCTTATTAATTTCCTCAACAGTCGCTTGTCCACTTTTAAGTAGAGCTTTAAGTTTGTTGGTAAACTTCCGTTTCTTAGCATTTCTTGTAAGTCTGTTTCCTTCCATCTTGTCATGCCCGTCGGTGTGACGGCTTGCCGTAACCACGTTGATAGGAGCCTCGACCGTAATAGATGCCACATCTTTAGTCTTTTCTGCCTCACTTACACGTTTTGGAACCATGTGATAGTTACACAGGGAATCCAACTTAAACATGAGTTTCCCGAAGTCATCTGTGAGTTTCTGCTTGTGACTATCTAACTGGTCAGTTGCCATAAACATCTCTTGGTAGCGTTTGGCATATACATCACCCAATCCCATTTTACTCTTGTTAAAATCGATTTCTACAGCATCACTATCCATCTTGTTACGCCTTCTCTTCAGTTTTTCGATTGCTTCCAGCTGATCTTCAAGCGCTACTTTCCGCTCCACATTGTCGAACACTTCTGCCTTTATTCTCTGTTGGATAATAATTTCAATTGGAACGTCTTTATTTTCTTCAGATCCCATATTATCATCCTCTGGAGTACCATCGACATCGCCGGCATTGTCAGCATGTATAAAGGAAAAGTTTTGCGGCAACTCCAGATCTAGATCCAAAAGACTATTCCTGGGCCTCTTACGTGCAGTGGCTTCTCCCATCAAACTCCAATGTTTCTGCGCTATAAGGTCCTTTTCCAATTGCGATATTTGGTCACTGTTCTCATCTGCTTCTGTCTTTTGTTCTTCCTCTTCTACATGGGGTAGGTGATCAAAGTCCACCAAATCTGCTTCATCCCTTTCACTGTCATCTTCGTCACTTTCTGCACCATCTTCCACCTTTTGCAGGAGAAGCTCCATTTCGCGTTCATCTTCGTCCAGACCTTCTAGGTTCCGGGAGCAATGCAAAGCCTCACCTTCCTCTTCAACTTCGTCTGGTTCCTTGAAGAAGTCATCGTACATCATATCAACAGCAGCTGTTGAAGTATCAGATTCTTCACCCAATGATTCGAAATAGTTGAAGTCTCCGTCATCATCAAAATCTCTATCGGCGAACTCTTCCATTTCTTCCATTTTGAAGAACGGGTCATTAGTAACTTTCTTTTGTTTACCCATCTCCACCACTTCTTCCTCATTTTTATGATATGAGCCCGTTCCTGCTTCGATCGCTTCAAGTTCATCATCGTGCTCATCATCTGTTGCGTAGATCTCGTCATCAGTGCCTTCCAAACATTTTTCACTACTTAGGTCACTATAATCACCGCCATAGTTATCGTCTTCTTTATCACTTGTGTGATATGCGATATCATTACCCTTTGATTTGCTCAGGGATCTATGTCTCGTTTTTTGGTCATGGATAACCACATCCTCCTCCTCATAATGGCCGCTGGCATATGATAAAGACTCTGTTGGGACACCTTTAGACCCCTGTTTTTGTTTCAAAATGCGATTTGGTTGTGCCACTAAACACGCTTTAAGCCTCTCTGTGAGCAACTCAATGTCACCAGCGATTTCAGATTCTAAGTAAGTCCAAAGTTCTTCCAACCCCAGACTTGTTGCAGAATTATAGGCCTTTTTTGCATCTGTTTTTGCAACAGCAATGGCACGCCTTATGGCGGAGGTGCGCCTAGAGCGTTTTTTACTTATTTCATCAGCGATGTGGGTCCTGCGCCGTTTGATAAGGACTACACCTTTAAAATATGTCAACAGTTTATCCTTCAAAAGAGCCTCGCATTGCGGTTTCTTATCCCACAACGTCCAAGGCTGTTGTATGAGTCTATCCGCCGATACGGTACACTTGGTAGAATCACCGGCATCTGAATCGGCAGCAGTCATCGCAGTATGAATGTCAGTTAGACATTTATTACAACCTTTATTGCTTATTTAATGCGTTAAATCTCTCTGACATTTCCCACTATTCATCCATACGGCTGAAAGCGCCCACGCCCATCGATAGTGCCTATCGGCGCCAATACATTTACACCAGTTTATCCAATGTCAGGGAATAATGGAATTTCCATTATTTGCCTGAAATGAGCACATTGAGATTTTTCACATTGGTGCTCTGTCTAATCTTGCCATCCATCGAAGTTTGCTGTGGTTACTGTCTCACTAGTCGTTTTACGCTTCAATCTGGATATTTTTACAACAAACGACTACCAATATCCTTTAGTGTAAAAGACACATGTGTATCTACAACGAAGGTCGGTGATAGTAGCACTTTTATACCGTATCTGAACTCTGTCTGTTCGGACGATAGGCACCCAAGCAATTGCTACACATCCACCGATGATGATCTAGACGAACGGTTAAATGATGCATTGAGACATAAACTAGTACGCAGGAGCGATATCACCGATGCCTACATTCCTACAACTTTTGATCTAAGTGCATTGGTTGCCGTACCAGAGTTGTTCCATGCAAATTTTAGTCTTCGTCAAGAAGATCACTGGGAAACTCTTCTGAAAATTCGTTCTTTATTTTTGGAAAGGGTGCCCAAAGAGGAACAATTAGCGCTGTTAACCCAACGCCGGTCTGAATTGGCAAAGGACTTTCAGACTTCCGTAGGCTCTGACCAACAGTCTCTCAGGGAATCTAGTGTGGCTATACGCAATGAGATTAAGTCGCTGGAATATGAGATTAAGAAGATAAATGAGAATATTGCAGTATTGGTAAAAAAATTACCCAACATAGTTTCTGAGGATGTGCCTAAGACCGATATATTAGTGGAGAAAACATCCAACGGCAGCACTCCCCCCGAAACGCAAGGGTCATTCATTCCTCACTATGAAATAATAGAGCGATTTAGTGACACTTGTACGTCTAGTTCGACTAAAATAAGCGGCACAGGATTTTCTGCTTTTAGTGGCGACATTAGTCGTTTGGAAAGGGCATTGGCCAATTTTATGCTCGACACCCATCACAAGCTCTTCGGCTACAAAGAGGTATCGGTGCCGTTTGTTGTAAACGGTAGTACTTTGCAAGCAACGGGGCATCTACCTCGCTTTGAGGATGATCTTTTCAAATTGGATGAACGTCATCTTTGTAGCGGCGATCGTGCCTACTTGATTCCGACAGGTGAGATACCATTACTTGCACTTCTAGGAAACAGTCGTGTACAACCGCACAAGCTACCTTTATGGTTGATGACCTATACTCAGTGTTTCCGCTCTGAAATACAGGATTATGGTCGTGAAACACGTGGTCTAATACGTAACCATCAGTTTGGTAAGGTGGAATTGATATGTGTATGTGACTCGGACACATCTAGCCATTTTCACGACTTGATGTTATCACACATTGAATTTATTTTGGAATCTCTGGGTTTACCTTACCGTAGAGTGGTACTACCGGCCAACCAACTTGGTCCAACGTCAAGCAAGACTGTTGATTTCGAGGTCTTCTTCCCCTCATTAGGAAAATATATAGAAGTTTCCAGTTGTAGCAATACTCTGGACTATCAGTCAAATAGATTGAATTTGTTGACGACATCAAAGTCGAAGGTCCATTGCATCAACGGTTCCGGCCTTGCTATAGGGCGTACTCTTTCGGCTATTTTAGAGAATTATCAATCCATAGATAACAATCGTCTGGAGATACGTGTTCCACATATACTGCAGCCATATCTCAACGGAGACCAAACACTAATAGAACCACTGTCATGATGTTGCGCCGCGCTTTTAGTTCCTTATCTGGAAAGATAGTGCCATCTGCCAAAATTAAGACTCAGACTCCGGAGTTACAGGCTAGAATTGAGAGCGAATTGTTCTCGGTGATGCGTGAAACATGGATGGATAGATCTGTGCCCAAAGCGCAAAAGTTAGTAACGGCAACAGTCTTGACTATACTATTCGGCGGAGGAATTACAACCACTTTAGAAACCAATCCCGAATTTACGCTTTCCAGATCCATAATCACTGGCGAAATCCACGTGCTAAGTTCCTTCTTGGCGTTTACTGTAAGTGAAGGTTAAAGTACAGCTATATGTTTACAGTGTGGTCTACGTGCTGGTTTGATGCATTATCTGGGTTGCGGCATCGTGCCGGTAAGAAAGCACAAGAATTTGTGTTCATATATGTTTTAGAGGCGTTTTTATTGGGCTCCGCATTATATGCAAATATCATCTGTATCGGGAGTCTTGGCAGCTGCGTTTGCCTCTGGTATGCACATCGTGTTTTACATTAACAGCTCTTAGGGAATGCCGAAATCTCTCCGAGAACTGCGCTGCAACTGTTAGGCGGCTGCTTCACGTTGTGTGCTGCCAACGAGACATTGGCATCTAGGTTCAATATGTCTCCCCGTTGGTAAGTAGGACTTTAGATGCGTAAAACGGCCTTTAGGCTCCCTACACACAACTTGAAGGCAATGGGTGGAACATTATTAGGTAATACCTTACAAACTTGTTATATAACGCACAACAGGCATCCTGCTGCTTTTGTTTCGCGAGTCACACACTATGCCTATGGATAACTATCACAAAGTCACATCTAAGGATGATTCAGATATAGATACACACACATAATATTAATTTAACAATGACATCTTAGGGAACAATAGAGTGGTGTGGTACTGGCGTCGCACAATATAATACCGGCATCAGTAACAATGGCATCGGATTATTCAGAGGAGGCAAGATCAAAATGGACTATCCTTTACCCTACGTATTTCGACAAGAAGGCCAGCGTGAGCGGTGGCCGCAGGGTCAACAAATCCCTCGCGATTGAGAATCCACGCATGGAGGATATTGGCGCCGTTTGTGAGAAGCTGAAAGTCCCTTACGTATTGGAAGCAGTAAGTGTTTTATATAGACTACTGAAAGGTAGTAGGATAAACTATACCCGAGAGATTGTATGAATCCTGGCAGGATCCGCGTATATTTTTTACATCCCACCTCGGAGTCCAAGGCTACTACAAGTGAGTGATTTATTATGATCAACTATATACTTTACAGAGACGGCATTCATCCAAGAGATTGCCCCGCTGATCGCTCAAGTCAAATCATGCCAAAAAACTGTGGCAACATCTAGCAACAGTAGTAAAGCTAGCAAGAAAAAAAAGGGAAAATGATTAATGGGGACACCCCAAGTTCGAACTGCATTTATTATCGTAATATACTAAACCCTTTGGGCTTCATAGTTTATTGTTTGGGGGTAGTAGCTGGAGAGACGTTTGTGGCCGCAGCTGCCTTTGCAGCTGCTCGTTGCCTTTCCTCCTCCATTCTCTTCAGCTGTGCATCAACGACTTCGGTTTTAACACACGAAATCCACGAGTGCTGTGATCTACATTTACCGTTGATATCCTTGAATAATTCCTTTCTGAACGGGCAACCACTACCAGCGGGACTGCAAAATTCTATCATGTTCATTCCTTGTGGATATCCATCTGTTGAATGGTTCATTCTCCAACCAGATATAAAGCTATAACCCACTGGGCAATTGTTGTCCGTAATTGTTTCCGGAAGTGTCTTTGAACAACCTTCAGAAAGCGAAACAGTTGCTTGGTTTACGATGCTGTCTACTTCTGGGACATTCTTTTCAACACAGGCAATCCAAACAGCATTGTATTGACTCTTGGGTGATGCTTGAGTACATGAGGGTTGCCCACTCCTGCAGCCGTATGCATCCGTAGCAGTCAACTTAGCACCTCTAGGCATTGAGAGACCAACACCGAAAGCAATGGTGTAGTCCTCTGGGCACTGTGCAGTTGCTGCATACTCATTAGCAACTTTGGTTTCCTGTATAAGCAGAGGAATAGATTCAGCACCACACAAGATCCAAATTCTCACTTCTGAGTTAGCAGGAGGTTGACTTACGATGCATTTTTCTTGTCCAACTGGGCATGGCGTCATAGACATTGTGTATTCAGGTTTCGAGAATACTGTCGCCCTGCTGCTGGTTACAACAAGACTGAAACCCATCATAATTACTTTCCCATTAGGACATACGGCACTTCCTCCGGCAGTTCCAGAGTATGTCACAGATGTACCCCTTCTTGCCATTGTAGCTATTCCTACTTGTCTGCCCTCTCTGAGGTACAGTTCTTCTGGAGATACACCATATGCTTCGGCGTAGTACTTGAGGGCACGATCGAAAGATCCCTGCTTATCTGCGTTGTCGATCAATGTTTTAATACTTTCTATGTTGACCTTGATAGGCATGGGTTTCCTGTATAAACTCTTTGTCCACTCCAACATGCTGACCTTGTCGGTACCATCAGTGGGAACGTCACCACCAATGACAATAACCAACTTTTCGCTTTTAAGGGAGGCCTCTTTGTTAGCGCTTTGCTGTTCATTGTTCATACTGAACCCGGCACTACCACTGACCGGCAGAACTGAGCCAGACTTGATCATTAGATCAATATTGAAGCCGTCCTTTTGCAATTTCGCAACTTCGCTCTTATTTACTTGAATCTGGTTTGTAACTTTGCCTCCTAGGTGAATTATAGTCGTAAAGTGTGTACCGTATTTCTGGAAGAAATGCATCCAGGGCCTAACAACGGAAGAACACCTTTCATCTTCTGAGTCATTCCTGTAAACTTCCACGGGACATTCACCCTCTTGGAATTTAGAAGGCAATGATTCTACATCGTAAGCAAATGCGGGGTTTGGCTCAACATTCACGAAATCCTGAATACCTGCGACATATCTTAGACAATATGTCTTTAGGATGTAACTCTTGGTCTCATTGGTGGACAATGTTCTAACCATATTTTTGTAACCAGCTGAAGCACTGAAGCTGAAGTATAAGGGCATCTCAGCACCAAGTTTTGCATCGACTGCCAATTCCTTCTTATAATCCTCCATGGTGTTGATGTGATCAACCGACTCAGCCTGTCTACAGGAGAGTTCTGGCCTGATCCATCCTCCACGAGGCTCTTTCATATTCGCACCGTCGTGGTTATAGTATTTTTCGGTCCAATCCAATTTAAGCACAGGGTGCCTGTACCCAGGGTCAACCATAATAACGGGGTCACCAAGAGGGTTGCCGTAGATGATGTCGTAACCTGAACCAAGGTACCTCATGGCAGCTGCCAATCCGGGGTTCAATCTACCTTCGGCATCTGTGACATCTACCTCTGGTCGGTACATCCTCTCATTATATGACCTGTAAACGTCTTCCTTGAGACGTCTGTTTTCCTCATTTAGGCGTCTAAGTTCACCCTCTACACCCAACGAACCAAATCTGTGGTGACCCTTAATATCTGAGGGGAATATATCACCTATGCTGCTTGGGAAGAGTGACTCCTCATCTCCAAAGAAGTCATTAGATCTCTTTCTACCTTTGCCAGAACCTTTCTTTGAGCTCTTACCCACCTTTTCGGTTTCTACTTCTTCTTCGTCTTCCTCTTCTTCCTCTTCGCCCTCGGCATGATCGTCATCCTCATCCAGATGCTGCTCTTCAACAACATTAACTAGTTCGTTGTCAGTTACATCCAAGGCATCTTCCAATGATTTCTCATCATCACCATCCTTCTTAGGTTTCTTGGCTTTCAGATTAACGGGTTTGTCTTTCATACCCAAAAGTATCTCATCAAGCGTTTTGAAGTTTGTATCCTTTACATGCTTTTTCTTACCAGCTGGCAGTGACCTGTTACCGACTTCCTCCTCTGAATCATCTAAATCTGTATCATCAGAATCTTCCTCCATTTCTTTTGGATGGTGTGGTTTGACATCCTTAAGAGTTTCGTGTGATTCCAATTCACCATCATCCTCATCGACAAGAGGCACATCATCACCACGATCTTTCTCAGTGGCGTCTGATTCGCCCTCTTCATCGTCACCACCGAAGACATTCATAGCGGAGGGATCAAAGTATGTGGGTTGTGTTGGGGGGTCACGTCTCTTTATTGTTTTGTTGTGCACCTTTTTACCACCTAGCATAGAACGGAAGACATTATCCATATCTTCACTTCTAACACCACCCTTAGTTGCATCACCATAGTTAATGGCAGCAAATAATGCGATTGCGCACAAAATGTGCTGTAGGAATCTTGCAAGCTCCATTCCGTGATTACCCGCAGCTGATAATGGCAATCAAGCCGCTTTAATCAATTCGCAATCAAAAATGATTACTGCACCTGGACTGCTTAGACACCTATAGGTATATGTGTACTATCAGTCAACTATGCGTGTTGCGTTATATAGTCTTTTATGAGATACACAGAGCGAGGTTGCATGGCTCAGATTTACACATTACATAAATCAAACCAAACAAGCACCGCCTGTATTACTTATAAACTTCATATGAGAATAACCAAAAAACTTATGAAAGGGACCTGCGATTTTAGCACCCAAAAAACAACGTGTATGCACCCGGTGCAACATCACCTTCGCGCAGCTGATGTTGTTTGCTAATATGCTATCATGGAGTCATACATATGCAAGTGCAGTAACAAAACATTGCAAACTCCAATTAACTATTTAATCTGCACCAACTGTTTCGCTTTGTTTTTGAAAGCTGCTGTTCGTTGACGTTCATCGAACGCATCCGTCACCAGTGACTGACCAACAAAGAGATACTGTTCTAACATAGTATATAAATTAAGAAATTTAATATTCACATTAAATAAATTCAATATTCCACGAGCTACACATCCCCCATGTACCTGGCACTACCCGTTTAAGTCACAAGGGTTACCTTACTGGTGACCTAATCTCCCATTTGAAAAACTACAGCATATACATTACATAACACGTCTAATTAGCGCCTTTTAGTCTGATGTGCACTTTGCGTCAGATCGCGATGTACCATGTTAGCCGCTCGCCGCAGCCTATTTTGGCTGTTACTGCTGCTATCATGTATATCGGTTCTACTTACATCTTTAGGGGTTGCACAATGGGTTCACTTTCCAGCTTTATCACTTAATGATGTGTCTAGGTTCTTGAACCATTATGATAAAGGCATTGCTTGCCTTCGTCAGCATCAATGTGTAATCTCCTTCTCCGAGTTTTTCGTAAGTTATCGCTTATGTTTTGTGAAACCAGTGCAGAGTAAAGGTACCTTTTGGTCCCACATCAACGTTCCGAGTCCTCGTGTTTCCGGTATAGATGATTCTGTAGCCTACCCAGCACGTTTTCTGTACCTTGAGACCTTGTGTTTCCTTTTCAGTTCATGTGTCTTGGTAATCGCACATGCTGCGCTGTGCTACATCATCTGGCTACGCTACATCAAACTGCTACAGGATGGTATTTCGTTGTTGTGGAAAGCTTTACGGCAAATGGATTGTCATACACCGCTGTATGCTCTTAGCTCTTTGTTTGCATGGACACATTTCGTACTAACAAAGGGCATGCATCTTTGGTACCAACTGTCTCCACGTAACCGCTACATCTTCATATGTCTAGCGGTGTTTATCGTTTGCACCGTCTCCATTAGGTTTGGCCTTGGCCGTCGTCGTTTTTGGGCTTTACTCCCACTGGCGATAACGTGGCTCTTATACTATAATTTCCAGATACATTTGTCACCAAGGGTACAATATTATCTGGTGCATTATGGAGGGTCACATTCCTTGTATCTTTGGACCTTTTGGATGCTGCGTCACTACCGGGTGGAATGGCACCCATCTCTGAGGCTAGTTGACAAATCCCGTGATTCTCCACCGGTGATTTGTGAGATGAATTGTCTACTCGACTTATTTCTCATATCTTGCTTGTCGCGGATTTGTGGCAACTTGCCAATTTTGGGTGCGCTGTTTGTACGGCAGAATTACAGTACTCATGTGATGTTTTTTGTCTCGGTGATGATGATTCTACATTGTGCATTTGCTAAATGGCTGCAAGATGATGTCTTACAATCGCCTCTTAGCTCAGTGAAGACTATAATAATAGTCACAATCGACACTATTGTGAATTATGCGGTTGGGTGGCCTAATATCATCAGCAGCCGTATATACAGTAGCAATAGACCAAGCGGGGTATCGGATATCATCTACCGCCGTATTGGAGCGATGTTATCACTGATGATACCTTCGACAGCTGAACGTTTCTCCCACATCACGTGTTTGAGTGCCACTTTGCGGTGGATAAAGCTTGCGCCACGCTTGGTTGTTTTGTTACTACCACGTGTTATATTGAGCCTCTACTTCACCTACCTGACGCTTGTGTCACCTGTAATTCACTGTGTCTTGTTGCCACGCAAATGCCCCTTTAAATCGCAGATGGTGGTTGCTTTGCACTTCATTTGCGCGGACGTCGTACGTTCCATGGTCCTTTTTACGAAAGGATCATATTTGCCATTAAGAAGCTTAGCATGTATCCTTCTACCGATTTTCATCGATTCTTTACGGCATCACATGGAATACGTCAACCTCGATCAAGAACACAAACGAAGTAACTGACATTTTTTTCTAATGATAGAAAACCTTTTTAGAAAGTAGCATTTACACATATGTATCATTGATATGAGATAGACGGCTCTTACGTGGCCATAAATTACCCAGATTATAACGACTATCTGTAATCTTTACTGTCTCACTTACGCTCAATATCTGCAGGTACCAGTTAAACTATTATTCTACGTGATAAGATGTACCAGGCCTAAAAGAGATACAAATCATTAGTGGTTAATGATGTGAGATATTGGTTAATAGCTACGCCCGAAAAGTGCCCATCTGGTAGCAGGCTTCCCAGTCCAGAAGCACTTCGTACCTTGTGGCATTTCAGGCTGCTCTAATGGTATACAGAGGCACTTCATGGCTCCTGTTCTCCCATCGCTACCCTCTTGGGACAGTCTCTGCGTCTCCGCCTTAATCTCGGCTTCTGTTTTAGGTTCCTCACACCTGCGAAGCATAGCTTCTATAACTATAAAAAACTAACCATGGTACAAGCACCAATTTTTGACTGTTCAATGCTGGCATAACCCCAT
The DNA here is from genome assembly GCA_023705535.2 of Babesia ovis. Classification (NCBI taxonomy): domain Eukaryota; phylum Apicomplexa; class Aconoidasida; order Piroplasmida; family Babesiidae; genus Babesia; species Babesia ovis. Next base: position 136,594 of record BLIY01000020.1, read on the forward strand.
CGAAATCCATGACCTTGACCACAGCTTCATCCATCTGCCTTTTGGCCTTTTCATACATCTCCTTTTGTATATCTTCAAGCGTTTTACCTATGCTTTGTTCAAGATTCTCAAACTTGAGATCAGTTTTATGACCGCTGTGCCTATAGCATACTCTGCAACTCTTTGTTTGGACATCTCTGGCTCCAATTTCAATCCTCAATGGTACACCTCTTAGTTCCCAGTGGTTGAACTTAAACCCTGGGGTGTATCCAGCACGATCATCCATATGTACTCTATATCCTGCCTTTTTGAGTCTACTGTATATGTCGTCTGCAACGTCCATAATTTCCTTTTGCATTTCCTTCTTGGTGATGATGGGTACAATGACAATCTGTATTTTGGAAACCCTCGGGGGCAAAACAAGTCCTTTATCATCTCCATGTATCATAACAGAAACACCAATGCTCCTCGTTGTGAACCCCCAACTCGTTTGGTGCACCAATTGTTTGGCTCCATTTTCGTCTTCAAATACAATGTCGAACATTTTGGCGAAGTTTGTTCCAAGCAGATGGGATGTAGCAGCTTGGATTCCTCTTCCACTACCAGGTATGTAAGCTTCTATGGTCATGGTGCTCTTTCCACCGGCAAACCTCTCTTCAACACTCTTTTCACCGGGTATGACAGGCACTGCTAGGTACTCTTCGTAGAATTTCTGGTAGAACTTCAAGATTGTCATGACAGTGTCCATAGCATCTTCCTCGCTTTTATGAGCTGTGTGACCCTCCTGCCAGAGGAACTCACGGCTTCTTAGGAAAGGGGTAGGCTGTTTAAACTCCCACCTAACAACTGAACACCACTGGTTAAGTTTCAATGGCAGGTCCCTATAAGATCTGATCCACTTAGAAAACTCAGGATACATGATTGTTTCACTAGTGGGTCTAATGGCAATAGGGTCTACGAATTCAGAGTCACCGTACTTGGTGACCCATGCTACCTCAGGACTGAACCCCTCGATATGGTTTTTTTCTGTCTCCAACTTTTGCTTCGAGACAAACATGGGGAAATAACAGTTTTCAACGCCCTCCTGCATGGATTGTTTGCAACAACGTACTGGACACTCACCTTCTTAATGTTTTCATTAAACCACTGCTGGAAGACTTCCCAAATGAAATAACTGCTAGGTAGGTATATATAACACCCGGATATATCATAGTATTCCACCATACCACCTCTAACAATGGCTTGTGTGTACCATTCCGGGAAGTTTGTTTCCTTCTTCACCGTTATGCCCAAAATATGACCCTCCTTGTCTGCGGTGACAACTGCGGGTGGAGCAGCTGTGGGTTGTGTTGCACTTTGCCCTTCGCTTTCTTCACCATATGTTGCTACAAATGTAGGTTCGTGGTTATTTTCTTTGAGGAAGCGCACCAGATCTTCTGTTGATATACATACGCTCTTGGTGTTGTGTAGTGGATGTGCCATGATTTCTCGTTGTCCTTTAATCCTTTCATCTAGCAACACTGTCACTTCGTTTCTGTAAACGCTTGCGATTTTATGATTTCTATCTTACTTTTTATCGTTGACAACAGCAAAGGGGTTGAGATGTCCACGCTTCATGCCCACCATCTCTTCCATACACTCTTCAGGTCCCATTCGTAGATGCTTGACTTTGACCTGTTTGCTGAGATACTTGAAGTCAACTTTCGTGTCCTGTTGAGTTATATATTCCATTATATATTCTACTCACGTGAAGTGCGACTAGCAAATAGTATCTCTTAGCTTCATCCCTCAACCATAGATTTTTTACAATAACATCGTATTTGCCCTGGAATACTGGGCTTTCAAGGCTTTGTTTCACAGCAAGCATGGGTGGGTGTACGTATTCCTGAACGTGTGTTCACATAGTAAGACCAAGGGGGACCTACTGTATACATAACACCAAGGCGCTGGAACATTTTATAGAGTTCTTCGGTTTTCATTGTGTTCTCCATTTTAAAAAATAAAACACTGATTTCTTTGGCACGATGTTACCTATTCCCCACGGCACTTTCAATGTGTATACACATGGGAGTTCTAAAGTGGTTATTTATACTATGATTAATCTTCTGCCAACCAGTCGGCAAATGAGTTTATTCTCTGGCCAGAAATATTGTTTTTGGCTAGCCAATCGTGTAACATGTCGAATTCCATGATATCGGTGTGGTACAACGCCTCGCAGAGGTGCGAAAAGAATACTGAGTCCTTCTGCCACTTTGAGGATATCTCTAGTATCTCACTATAATAACTATATTCGTCAATCTGGTGTTCGAAAGATTCGACGAATTCTCTAAGTTGTGATGTTTCCATAAGCTCTTGCAAATCATTTTCGTCCTTTGCCCGTTCAATGATCCAGTCTAGCGCATCTCTAAATGCTTGTCTTACCATATGTTCCTTCTGCAGATTGTGGCTGATTTTGAGGCTTTTTATTTCTAGGACTTTGTTCGGCAATTGGTTAGGCGTCTCTAGGCAGCCAATAACCAACGATCTAAGTTCTACCGCAATCTCTGGGTCAATACCATCATTCGAATCGCTATTTACATCAGTCAATTGCCCACTTTCTGATTCATCATCGCTGTCAGACGATGACTCATATGATTCGTCATATGAATCTTCTTCGCTACTAGATTCCGTGGAAAGACACTGGATGTTGAACTTAACACTGTCGTAGAATGAATTTCCGATATATGTGCCTTCTATGTTTCCAAAAGCTGTTATTGGCCATACGTATATGTCATGTTCCTTGGTACTATGTGCATCCACATCGCATTCCCTAGTTAGGTCAATATATCTTGAGGGCATTCTTGATACTCTTAGCACATCCTTTACGTTTTCCACCAAATTTCTTGTTATTTTGACCTCTGAACATATGATGCACCCTGGAGGAATGACAGTGCCATCCTCGATAGTAACTCCGTCCATGATGATTGAATCTTTTACAACACAATTATTCCCAATCGAAACACCATCATATACGATACAACGGTCCACTACCGAATTTTCACCTACTTTAAAATCTTTCCCTATAATGCTGTTGGAGACTGCCGATAACATGTTTTGTGCTCCCCCAAGTGGCGGTACGACAGCGCTGTTGTTACAAAATATTGCGCGATCGTGTACCATTGGCCCACAGCGTGCTTCAGCAGAAACGCCTGATTTGTTTGAAGGTTTTTCATTTTGCTGGAACCGCTTAATATATTCCATAAAAACTGTATAATAGTCCTTGGGGGTAATAATTCTAAGAGCTGGTGGATAATTGGGAAACATCAAATCTGGCTTCAAGACAGTTACATATACTTCATCCGTCTTAAATTCCCTTGTTAAACAGTCGTTTATATAGTCACTTATTTCCATATGTTCATACCAGTTGGTAAAATGTTCTGCCACCTGCTTCTTACATATGTATATGCCAGATTCACAAAGGTCATATCTGGCTACCAATGTTGTATCACCCTTGATCTTTTGCATTAAATCCACATCTATACGAAGCTTATTCGCCCTAGGACAGTATGCAATAACTTCTGAGTTTCCATTCAGAAGCATCATGCAGTCGTCACTTGGTTTACTGAACCTACACGTTCTGTACAAAAACAACAAAACACCACTTACTTCCTATCACGTCCATCCTCGAAGTACAGCACACTAATCGCATAATTAGGTGATTCCAAACACCTGCTTTTATGCAATTCCAAGGCATCAGAAAGTGGGACTGTGATAAGGGTATCCCAGTATAGCTGCACGGCATATATTTAGATTATTAATCTCATACCATTATGAACTCCTCTAGGCCATCCAATACGACAGTGAGTTCTCTTAACACATTCCCTGGCAAAACGTTGTCAACGTTGAGTCCAAGCACTTCAACATCGAGGTGACCCTGTCTTCGTCCAAAGTTGTATCTTTTCTGATATTTTTCTAGCGTTCCAACCTTGTATTTTGTTGTCACTAGGGTTACTTTGTTTATTCCACTCTCCCACAGGTTTTCCAGCGTTTCCTGGAAGATGGATTTCTCGCCAACGTACAGATCGCAGACAGGTACTGCGGATGCCAGGGGCTCGAAAACCAACCTGTCTTCTGTGACGAGCAAGAATGCCTCCATCTTTAAATAATGTCCATTACCGCTGCTCTCACCACACACGTAAGCTTGCGTCGCGTGCCCTCTTAGTCACCATCCATAGTATATAGATTTTGCTGTAGCTCTTATATATTACATTTATATAACTACATTCTTTGGTCAATAGTTTTTGTGTAACTGGTTACGTGTATATGGCCACGGTGTATTATTCAAGCCACGGCTGTTTATTCTCAACTTCCATCGGAGCCTCCATGGCATACGGCCTACATTTTTCGATTTCCTTGGCCAACATCTCTTTACAGTTACGCATTTTATCTTCCAATTTGGTGCATATAGTCTCGATATACTCTCCCCCGGTGAGCCTGAGACAAAGTAAGTGCAGCCTTCCACAGTAAATCGGCATCCATTCCCACTAATATCGACATAACATATACAATCCATACCTGTTATACTCGGTACACTCCTCACGGTACTGTCTAGTGTAGTAGAAGCACGACCAATCTGGAGAATCCTTGACTAGTGTTTCTACATTCGCAGCGAGATTCCTATTTTGTATTTGACTGAGTGCTTTACGTCCCATATAATTGGTAACAATCCCGGTTACCAGTGTTGCGATAACTAGGCGTCCCCTACTAGGGACCGTCGTGAATATCTGTTTAAAAGGTGTTCTGCGATTCATTTTGGCGGTAGATTAGAGCACATTTTATTTTATACATTATGTTAATTCGTTTGTATCCTTTTCTTTCTTTAAAAAAGTTTTCATTTCACTTGCTGCAATTTGATATTCTTCCGTTGCTCTGGGGTGTGTCGCCAACTAGAACCTGTGTTAAACCTGCCACCGTGGACTTCAATGGCCATTTATTTTGGCCTTCCATACACATAGAGGATGGGAACCCTTAATGGACGGATGTGTTGGTTTTTGTTGCCGTCTGTGGCACTGATTGTCCTGACGCTCTTTCTTATGGGTTTGACTATGTTTTTTATGAACATCAATAGCAAGGGCACATTTAAGCCATACTCATCTGACCGTTTCGTACTTCCATTTCCACCTCTGTTTGATGAGTTCGAACTGGACAGCAAAATAGCAGTCAAATCATCGGTGTCTAAGACACGGGGTACTCCCGAATCTTGCTGGCGTCGTGTAGTTCCAGAGTACGAAACCTATATAGCGAGAACCAACGGTATATTCGAGTATGTACCTCCAAAACGGTGAGCCAACATGTCTTATTGTTTCATTTTCTGCAGTTTCACCATCGATGGCGACATGCCACCTGGGTGGCTTTCGTACACTATGCTGGATTCAGCAACACTGGTAATTCTTGATGGAGCTCGTGCTGACTATGCTCTTTACGACCCTCTGTTGAAACCAAATGAAGCTCGTGCGGTGTTCACTAACCACCTACCTGTGTACCACGAGTATCTCACTGCTCCTGCAACTCGCAACCACTGCCGTTTTTTCCGTTTTGAGGCAACTCCTCCCACTTTTACGGTATATTCGTTAAAATGCCTTCTCACTGGAGAAACTCGGCGTGGTAATACGGTAAGCAACCTTTTGGTTTGACTAACGTCTCGCAGATGGGACAATCGACATCAGTACAACAGCTGGCTATGGACAACCTTGGCCAGCAGTTATTCCGAAATGGAGGCAAAATTTGCCCATTAGGTAGTTTACATTTGGTATATATCTAAATTTGCTCAGGAGATGTGGTTATTTACAATTTTTTGGATCCTGACTTCGTATATTTGAACTACACTGGTACTGGTACTGACATCTACGATATGGAACGCCCCGATTGTTTTGTTACAAACCATTATAAGGAGTGTATCGACAAATGTGACCTAAGCACTTTACATTTGCTTGCAATTGATCACTTGGGTCATGTGGGTAAGCGTCTGACTTCGGCAATGACTTATTACTTGGATGACTATGACAGATTTCTGCGCAAGGTAATTTCACATTGCAGTACCAAGTCTAACAACATGTTGTTCATGTTCGGCGACCATGGTCAAAAGACCAACGGTTCCCATGGTGGAGGTACAAAAGAGGAGATCGATTCATTTTTGTTCGTCAAGTCCGACCTTGAGATGCCCAAAATATCACACCATCGTTGCGACACAAGTGACGGTCCAAATGGATATGCAAGGGACCATAACGTCTTCAATGGCAAAATATTCCCCAGTTACCCAGTGAACAAGTCAGCCCATATAAATATGGCTGTTACATTGAGTCTGTTATTGAACAAGCCAGCGCCATATTTCTCTGAGGGCACCCTAATCAAGGAACTTATACCGTTGATTAAGGATTCTCGTGGCAATGTGAACAAGTTACTGTCGAAAAAGTACTTGACCCAATTACTTCACATTACTTCGCATAATATGTTGCGTACCGTGGACACCACGATATCGGATTACGATAAGGCCAAATATGCCCATCTGTATTCCAACGTGTCCCGCGAACGTGCATCACTTTCTCATTACTACCACTTTGTACGAAGTATGGGACGTGATCAGGTATCTCCCCAAGTCATGATGGATATCTGCGATGCTTACATGGCACAGTGTGACCGTTTGATAGCAAAGTCTAAAAAGTTGATCTTTATCACAAACACCGCTGTGACTCCTGAATACATCATTTCATCTATTTTACTCATGGGTTTGGCATGGATGCTATCTACCTACTTAGCTCTTGCTACGTGGTATGTTGGTCACAAGGCCAAGCTTTCGGAGGACGAGTCTGCACTTTTTGAAGCTCAAAGATTCGGATCATTGAAAAACATCCTTTCGCGTGGCATTGTAAAACTAATAATTGCCATTTTGTTGTCTGGTGCCATTGCGGCCCAAATGGAGTATCTTTGGTTCCAGGAGTCTACCATCGACTCAAAAAATCTGGTAAAACCATTGAGTCCATTCAGACGCTTATTGGGTCCCTTTGAACGATTCTGTGGGCTTGAAGAGCAACCTCTTGTTTTCTACTTCCTATGTTATCTTGCATTGACGTTTACGATACTATTCACTTTGGACATACCATTTTTCGTTCGTAGCTTCAACTTTCTGTATCGTAATGACAAGACATTTGGTAAACCGCTACCAACCGGAGATTTCAGCCCACATATGGAAAAGTTCCTATCACATCTATCTCTGGATAATACAGCAGGGATTATATTGGTTATCTACGTTGTAGTGGTGGTCAAGACGTTAGTATCGCAGTGTGCCATTTTGTCTCACGACACATTGTTGCGCCATATAGTAACGCTCTGTCTGTATTTTGCAGTTTTCCCAGCTTTTAAATGCATGGGTTCACTCCGAATTGATGGTGCGCACATCAACCTAGGCATCCTCTTCATTTTGATGAAGTTCTGCTACCTGATACACTACTTCGTCTCGGCACGTAATATTGGCGGAATGCTTCCGGAATATTATGTCGTATCGAACCTATTTCTTCGGACATTCGAGGTTGGAGCTGTGGTTATAACAATTTTTTACATAAGCCTGATACTTTTACTTCGGGGTTCCAAGGTCCCCGGTGCCTCTATGGTATTACCATCTCCACGCAAGGAACTATACAGCACCCCAACTAATCGGCCAGTGTTGTACATCATATGGACATTGCAATACCTGATGCTATTGTTCCATTACGCGGTGAAGTGTGAGCGTCATTTTCTCATGGGCCCACTAATGACCCGGGTCTGTATGTATCTGGTAAAGGCACGCAATATCGTCGTTGCAAGAACAAAGCTTGGCGTATACAGTGCTAGAGGATTTGCTGTATTGATTATATTGGTATGGTTAATCCTTGTGTTGAATCCTTGGGGTATTCTATATCCCAGTAACACTTCCCAACACTATCGTTCCACTCGGATGTTTTGGTTCGTTACGAACATGTTTTGGTCGGCTTTTCTGCTGAACGGTCCCGCTAAGTCAATGGGTATACTCGTTTTCGCAGTGTTTTTGTACAACTTGGTTGCACTTTTGTTCAAGCTGCGTGTACGTGATCGTATTACATACATTGTCTTAGTTTTGACCTCATGCGAGCTAATTTATTTCGTTGCTGGACACCAGGATTCTGTGTTTGAGCTCGACTTTGACTCGGCGTTCCTTTTCTCTGACGAGTATATCGCCCATGTCAGTGATATAGTGGTGCTTATTGCCTTTGCAATTTTCAATGCCACTGCTATCTTTGTTTTATTCTATACCTATCTTCTGTGGAGTGAGCACGATTATCTGTCACACGTCTCGGAAGACAGGGCCAAGGCTAACGCTACACAGTCTGCTAAAACGCAGACGACAAAGCCTTACCTACGTTCTTGGATCCTCTACGATGTGTTCACCGGTATCGGGGCGTAAGTTTCAATCTATACTATGTCTAATAAACGTTAGGTACACCTATATGGCATGCTCCCACATGCTTTTCGTCCTGTCATTTTTGTACGGACTATCGGAGAACCCATGTGTAAGTGTACAACATTACTTTTTAATCACGTTTGTTAGGCTATTACTGACTTCATTCCAAAGGGTGTATTCAGTGTGGGCAAGACTCTTGTGAATCTGGGCACCTTTTGGGTGTTGTTCATTGGCTCATTGATTAAATGAGTGACTGCAGCACTGACACTTCCGTTTGCTGTCGTTCTTCTTCAATCAGCGTGATTGTCATCAATGCTGCGAACGTGTGGAAAGGGTCGGGATTTCCTGATTCCCCTGTATCACATGGGTACGGTGCTATCCCTCCCGAGGGCGTCTGACATCGTTCAATGAATCTAACCATTTCACGACCTCTAAGTATTTGTGAGTGCACACCAAACTTATTTAGCATGCTTAAAGTGGCAAGCAACCAGAATGAGTAACATACATCCTCTGGTTTCCCTATTCTTCCAGATACTCCCCCGAATGCAGTGAGCCTTTTAAGTAGCCAGCTGTATTCGCATTAGCAAAGCGATATAAGAATTAGCTTATGAACTACCACAGGCACCACACACGTCATATAACTTAGACATTAAGACCATAGAACCTACCTCTTCAGTTTGACTAGTCGGAACCTTGGCACCGTGAGTATGGCTCCAGTAACTGTCAGCACAGCAATGGCGCAAAACGCGGCTCCACAGTGGCTCTCTCCATTTGGGGACAGTGCAACTCCTCCATCGTCATTGAAGTGTCTCATCAGACTTTCGCTTATTTCATCAACTCGTATCCACTCTGCTATCTTCATACGGTAGTAGGCATTCTGATAACCTGACATTCTCAGTGATATCGATGTTGCCAAGATGGCCGATGCTGTATGTCTGATATCTGCGTTCTCGGGTACCAGGGGCATCAGCGCCTTCTTGTAATACCCCTTTTTAGGCATGTATAAAAGATTGATATATGACAACAGCTCCTCAGACTGATATATCCACGTCATATGTTTCAGAAATCCCAGACTTGCTTTCACATTGAGGTAGTCTCCAATCAACCTGTATGTATTAATGGCCATCAGGGTACTGCTAATGTTGGAAGTAAACCTCCTCCTATCGTCCGAGTTTGCAAATCCCAGGAACGTGTAATCCTCATATACAAACTCCCTCTGACACGACTTTAGAAACCTCAAAATGGCGTCCACATCTTTCCCTTCCAGGATGCTGGTATCAAGATCGGCGGACATCATTGTCCTTGTGCTAAGTCTCAGCATATCCACATCACCAAACTGTGTAGAAACCTCTGTATTACTTGGCATTGGGTCAGTACCGGGTAGTTCGGATGGATCGTACTGGTTAAAGTGCACACTGTCATAGACTTCTTCGCATTCTTCTTCTCCATCACTGGGTTCTGCAGCTGCATTTTCGTGGGCTGCAATGCGCTCCAACTGTTCACTAGTTGCTATTCCATACTTTTTATGTAGCAAGTGCAACGAGAACAGTGCCCAGTACATGCCCTTGAGTAGTTGTGGTTCATGTACTCTCCTTCTCTTGAGTATCTCTCTGGGCATGACCTCCGTGTCTTGAACAAAAACCATGCCCTGTTTGTAGAATTCGACGAAATACGAGTGTATCCCCCGAAGTATTTTGTTTCTGCGTTCATCATCCATTGTGTAATGCTATAAGGGTATATTTGATTTTTATTGGCCAAGGGACATCACTTTCCATAAGCTCAGTTCAGGCGGATTGGTTCCGGCAGGCCAACGACTTGTTTCTGTGCAATTTTGGCAATAGTATCGGTACTGGGTGTATGTTATTCAACGTACGTTGTTCTCAATAGCACTTTTAGCGCTATTTGTTACGCGCGCAAGGCGCGCCGATTTGCTTTGTACTGCTCGTCACTGCTTGATCAGCACACTGTTGTTTTCTGCCTGGACTTTGGATACCAGTTATCTACTATAAGGGTGTGTATATCCCCCGGGCTTCTGCAAGATGTATAACGTCTGGAATCAAACAACGTCGGTCACGTTTTCAGAGTGTCGTTGTAATCTTCGTTATCATTTGTTTGCACATTACGGTTTATTAGCCTTGTGCTGACTCATTCAAGACAGACAATATCGAATATATCTGCACAGTTTTCAATTTTACGTTATTTTGCGTATCACTTCTGCGTTTGTAGTAATAGTAGATGACGATTAATTTTTGAAAGGCGTCTGTTATGCTTCAATTATTTTATTGCGTTTGAGCGCTGTTGTAACGGTTGTATTAGTAGAATTTGTATATGATGAAGCGAGTAGGTTAGTCCATGGCGAGGTCAGCTGCGGGTAATGTCGGGAGATTTCCTCGTAAGCGCTGCAGAAAAATTCTCACTTCACAATGCTGCTACTACAGCAGGTGGAAAATTTCATCTATTTTTAGTTTTCTTGCTGCTTCCTGGCTAAAAGTCGTCATGAATGTGGAAATGAGCGGGGTGTGTCGTTTTTGTGTCGTTACCTTCTGCCTCTGTTATTACACCTTGCTTGTTTCCTGTGAGCGTAGGTCTAGGCCAGATTTGGTTCACAATGTGTGCAGCAAAAAAGGGCCTGAACATCGATGTGAGCTACGGAGGTAACCTTTTGGTGGGTCAGTTGACCGGTGTGCCGTCATCAGGTGTGTTTATCATATTGAAGCCTATATGGTTCAGGCGCCTTGCTGGATGTATCTCGACCCGTTCCTTATATTGACATCCGCCCAAACGAGCTGGAGAGCGTGAACCGTTTTGCTGAAATAGCGTTGGTATGTTTTGTGTCTATGTGTGATTCATCGTGTCTCAGGAGAACGAGGCTATCAACCCAGGTGATTATTACATGTGCTCTTTTGACACTCTGCAGTGATGCACGAAGAGTACTACCGTGTGTTGAACGACATTGGTGAATTAAGTCCGGAGGAAATGCTATCTGACTTGATAGCTCAGAATAACACATTAGAGGCTTTGAAGGCTGAGCTTGGTGCTGAGGAGTGAGTTTGGCTTTGTGTTACTTTACATGTTCACAGGCGCATCGCGAGATTAGAACTCTCGGGTCGTAACGTGACTCCTCAAGCATCACTACCGGTGTCATACCCGGTTTCTGTCAACCCGAATACAATGGCGAGCTATTTGTAACACCTCAGCAGGTGTGCGACATTACTTCCGTGTTGTTGTACAGCACCAATGTCTACCCAGTTCATCTATCGCAACTTGTTTATTAATTACATTAGTGTTTCGTATTTGTTGACACGATAGTTCCACTGGCAGCAGACCATCTCCCAGGGGTTAGTGTGGTGCTGGAACGTGCCCATCAACGTAGAAGTTGCGCGTAATTTTGGGTAGTCGTACTTTGATCCCCTGGTGCGATTCGTCCAGTTTTATTTGGCATCCCAACCTAGACCTGCGGTGTTTGTAACAGCCTCTTTTATAGACTACCACTTACGTATTTGTTAGACAAGGTGCAAGATCTAGCATATCCAATTCCTCTTCTTCCGGTTCTGGAAGCGCATCGTATACTTCTTCGTCGAATATAACATGGCACGTGGAGCATGCCATGCAACCGTCACAGGCACCTGGTCATCATTACAACTTTCTAGGTCTCCCTTACCTTCGAGTTCGACGTTATACTTGTGCGCAGCCTCTAGTATAGTCGTTCCTATCGGTACTGTCACTTCTATTTCTCGATCTTCTTGGTTAACGAATAGAAACGTTACGCTGGGATATATACATGGTCACATTATATTGTTTACCTGCCCGTATCTTGTTTTGCGATATTTGTACTAAACAGTTGTCTACTGTGGTATCTTAACTGTTTTAGTTTGTTAGACAAGGGTAGAGGTCGTCCCATGTAGTAACACCCTCGTCTGAGCACTGTCGCCAACAGTTGTCTCATGTTACCGTTAAAAACCACTTGATACCATTCCTAAGCCATTCCTTCCATCAAACCTCATTGTTCTGTGCATCTGTATTCGTTTTTTCCTCTTGTCTGTTTAGCACATTTGTGATGTGTACTCCCTGCCGCTGGCCGATGTCCATTTATGCCGATGGGGGACGATATCCTTCTACCTTCTCATTCTTCACTCGTGCACATTAGACTCAGTATATTATGTTGTACGGTTTTTCTGCGTTATGTTGCACATAGCGCGTACCGTCGGCGGGACGGTATTCACGCGTCGTTTTGTGAACCGTGCTATAACCTTTACTCTGGGTTTCATCACTTCTTATGCGTATACCAACCCCGATTTGGAACGTGTATGGGAGGTTCCCCCTGCGTTTATTCAGCGTGACTACGCCTTCATTACTTTTTACGAGGTTGCGGACAACCATCGCGCTGATTTCGAGAACAACATCAAGTGCCTCACTCGTTATTTGCAAACCCAGGAAGGTATGTTATAATAACATTGTCTTATTGCTGTTTTATTACAGCGTGTTCATTAATATCATTCTTGTGTTTTGTCACACTGTAATTCTTCTATTTTATATTATATAGTGTTCGTTAATATCATTGCTCGATTTGCATATATTATCAACACTCAGGTTATGGCAACACAAAGCTTGTTCGCCTGGACCAAAAGGATTCTGGAGGTCCTCTGGATAAATTCCAGTATATCGGAGTGCAAACATGGTTCAGTCCTGACCTTATGAAGAAGGCCGTGAGTCAATCTTTCTCTCAGCGTATGATTGCCAAGTTGCCGTTGGATTCTCCTTTTAAGAGCGTAATGTACAAGATTGTGGTTGATGACCGTGATTTTGTTCCTAGTACTTAATCTATCAAGGTCATACCATACCGGCATCCCGGCAAACACATCTATATCGCGTCTTTAAGTACACACACATGTTTAATTTACAAGTTTTAAAATCATGTTATATGTCGATATATATTCAACATTATAGTTCGGGTGTCACCTTCCACTTATCTGGGTATTGGTATGTCGTGTTTCTGCCTTCCTTCTCTTGGGCATCCTCGTTTTTGGCCATAATAATATTCACACATGACATATATATAAGATGCGCGTGACTTTCACGTCACTTGTGCTATGGTTCTGTGCGTGTTGCTTCTATGGTTTAGCTGACTGTTCGACATCGCACAATCGCTCAACATCTGATGGTGGTCTCCAATCTACGGACGACAGTTCCCACAAAGCTTCTGAAGACGCATCCGGTAACGAAGACCACCAGGATGATGCAGAGGTAGGTGTGATTAGTACATATAGTAGGTTATGACCATTGTTCTGTGGTCTCACTGTCATGTCTTTTAGATACAAGTGTACATAATCTAGGCATTTTAAACACTCAGTAACCGTTCTGGTTACACCATATAAACGTATGAATGACCATCTGTACAGGACGACGACAACGACCTCGATGATATAGATGACGAGGTAGGTGACCCATGCCCATATGTCAATCTGTACAGTTGGAAAATGCAGAAGAGAGGTATATGCGCTATTTAGGTTGAACCCAATATGTTTTCCAGGTTCGAGAAGAGCGAGACGGAGCTAGAGGACGCGGAAGGTACGTTACGTTGTTTGTGTGTGTAAGATGTGCAGACGTCAGTCTTAAGGAGTCGCTAGAGGAGGTAGTCAAGAACATATTCCATATAGTCTGTTTATAGGAGGAAAGTGAATCTTCCTACGCCCATTCCAAGACTGACTCCGTTTCTGGCGGCGGAGCTTCTGAGGTAGGCTCTCCGCTGTGTGGTATTCGACAGTGCTCAGGACGCCTCCAAGGAGCGTATCCGCCACCTCATGGACGAGTTGGTGACTGCTTCTTTAGAGTTGCAGGAGATAAACCGTGCTTTGGATGAACTTTAGTTTAGTGTGCAAATCTTAACCCACACAACACGTTCTTGTCGCGGCCTAATATGTTCCTTTGTTTTCTCCTTGTTTATGGTGATTAATTCATCGGTGTGCATTATATTATACCTTCGGTGATTAACCATATTTTATATATGTGTTTTCGCCATGAAGTCGTCTGGTATGGGTGATTTTAGCTTCGGCAAGCATGGTGACACCCTTGCTTGGTTCGACCATGAGATGCCTCTATCCAAGTTACCTTTTGGCAGTACCCTTGTTGGTTGTATCCTCGGTGGTATGATTGGCGTAGCTTGTTCTTTGATTGTCAACTGTGCCTTGGTTGAGATATCGACATCGCCTTTCTTCACTCTGGTGTGTTTTCTTTTTTTTTTATTTTTCATCTTTCTTCAGTACTTCGCCTTTACTTTTTTGGTGATTGGCATAGTGATTTTATGGCGTCTCAACGCTTCTGCTACTGATGGCGACAACAGTCACCGTCAGTATTTGCGTTACTTCGGTTTGATGGTAGGTTATCATTTTTGTTTTTTTCATTATTTCTAGATTGTTGCCAGCGGTGTCGTCTGTTTCTTTTTGCGTCAGAGTTGGTTCACTCATTCTCCCTTTTTACTAAAGGTTTCGATTTACACTTTATTGGGTCTTTCGATATCTTTTGCTTTGACCTTTACTATCGTTGACCTTGTCAACTACTTCATGTCGATGTTTGAGACTTCGGTAGCTCGTCCTTTGGTTGAGTCTAAATCGCAGGTTTTGGTGATTTTGGTGATCACCTGTACTATGGGTGGTATCTTCGGCTTTATGTTTGGTTTCATGAACGTTGAGGACGAGGCTGAGTACCACATTAAGTTGGCTCTCGTCAAGGAAGAGGCTTACACGTGGCCCGTTGGTGCTATTTTGGGCACATTGGTAGGTCCACCATCGCTACGTATCATTTATTTTAGGCTGGTTTCTTTAACAACTATCTGCGTCAGCAGGAGTTTTGGCGTTTCAACCGTGACAATGCCTACAACGTGGAGATTTAATCATTATATACTCTCTTGTGTATCATTTATGGCATGTTTGTGTAGTTGTTTTCTTGTTCCTATTGGCCATTGTCTATACCTGTTACTATCAAGATCCTTTTGATCTGTCTATAGCGTTTACAGTAAAACTTTATGTTTATTGCAGTATATTCTGGCATCTATTACGGCCACTTTGGTTCACCATGTTTTGGGGGAATCATCTCCTCGTAGCTATAGCTGCTGGGTTATCTCATTATTGACATGGTGTAGTTGTTGAGCTATGTTAGCCGTCAGGAATTCACCACGGCCGTATAACACACCCTTGTATACTGAATACAACCACTTGTAAATTATTATACTGCCATTTTACCTCTGTCTTCTGGGGGCGGGTGTATACAGACCCATCATTATGGTGTATTCGGGAGTTCCACGTTTAGTTTTCAATATCTATTTTGTTACACATTACGTTATCGTACAAAACTCTACACCACGGCCTCCAGGATGATTGCCAGTGTCTCGCGTCTCTCTACTTTGGGCTGTAAAACAGTTTTACGTGCCTGTTACGCCTCTTCTACACGTGCTATTGGAGGATCTGTACTTTATCAGCGCTACCCTATTTACAAGAAGGTAGCTGCTAGGGCTTTTGGTTCCCATGCTTGTTCTGAGCACGTGAATTCAGGCGACCTCCTTGGTCATGTATTCCCCAACTTCAAGACTTCTGCTGTGGTCAATGGCGCCGTAACTGAGTTTGATGCTTCCAAATACTTCCACGACTCATATGCTCTATTAGTATTTTACCCATTGGACTTTACCTTCGTGTGTCCTTCTGAGCTTTTGGGCTTTTCTGAGCGCATATCAGAATTTGAGCAGCGTGGTATCAAGGTTGTTGGTGTTTCTGTGGATTCTGTGTTCTCTCACCTTGGATGGATCCAGACCGATTTGAAGAACGGTGGTGTAAAGGGTCTCAGGATTCCTTTAGTTTCTGACATATCACGTTCTATTAGCAAGAGTTTTGGCCTTTTGCGTGCTGATGGTTTTGCACAGCGTGCTTCTGTATTGATAGACAAGTGTGGTAAAGTCCGTCACGTATCGATATTTGACTTGGGTATCGGTCGTTCTGTTGACGAGACTTTACGTGTCTTTGATGCCATCAAATTCAATGACGAATCTGGGCAAGTATGTCCCGTCAACTGGAAGAAGGGTGGTGCTGGCATGTCCCCTACCTCTGCCTCTACTGGTGACTACCTTGCCAAGACCTTTTCCAAGGCCTGAATCCAGTTCTGTTGCTTGGTAGCATTCGCTATGGTCTAACATTAGTACCGTTAAAAACACTCCCTAGTTACTATAATACATAGATTATCGAGCTTGTACATTCACATCTGTTATATATCCACACTTTAGTTACACATTCGGCATTATGGGTACCAGTGTGTCGTTGTGGCATCAGGGTCATCCACGGCGGTCAGCAGGGAACTATCCGCCGTGGATTATATATTTTAAATACAAGGTCACCTATAAGAAATATATATACTTATTTCGTCTTATGTGATTACATTTCCTAGTAGTCACACTCGGTTTGGCTGGGTTGATACCTGCCTGGATTCCATGGCACGGCGTTGAGCATTTAGTGTTCTTGCGGTATTACTAGGCACTTTGGGGCCATGCGTAGCACTTTGCTATTGCCCTTTGACCTAGCGCATTTCTTGGCTCGCAAGGTTGCGTCACTATCTTGGAAAAAGAAGTTGGCCTTGGTAGGTATTTGTTCATAGGTCACATCATTATCAGGGCATTGTGGGCTGTGCTACTTACTATTCTAGTGGCCCCAAACGTTATATAGACAATGATGGAGGCTCATTATCTGATGACGTCATCACTGACTATGTCTACTTTGACTTTGCTGCTGACCGCCGTTACCTCGGTCGTGTTCTTATAGGTCTCTACGGTCGCCATCAGCCCTTGACTTGCGAGAACATTGTCCAGTTGTGCAAAGGTTATGAGGTTGGGGATCGTCAGATTGGTTATCGCAATTCTCGTGTGAGTCATATTTACCCTGGTAACGGTATCGTCTTGGGTGATTTATTTCATCCCGACGACCCCGTGAGGTCATGTACTATCTATGGTCGCAGCATGCCAGAGGAATCCTTTGACGTCCCCTTTGTCCAAGACGGCGACGTCGCCATGTTATCCTCTAGTGACACCCCTGGCTTGTCATCTCGTCTTTTGATAACCCTCACTGGCAACCCACTGCTTGGTCGTCACCCCGTGGTAGTTGGTACAGTCATTAAGGGCATGAAGCTGATACGTTCTTTGGGTAAGGAGCAACTGAAGGATGGCGTGCCTTTACGTGATATACGGTATGTTGTTACTTTGGTTTGTACAATTGTCTATAGCGTTATAAAATGTGGATTATACCACGGTCCTGAGGACGGCCCAAAGAGTTTCTTTGTCCCAGAAACACAGGCATTATCTGGATCTACCCAATAACAATATACTGCAAATTTTACAGTCAACACTCTATATATACTACAAACGTACTAATGCTCTATATACTGCAGATGTATCAATATTCTATGCTACAAACATACTAATACTCTATATATATATTATACACCAATTTAGTCAATACAAATTACCCTATACCATTTTATTACACTTCAAAATTCAAATCTGCACAATTCTATATCTACTAAACAGCCTTATAGCTTTGGTAGCATAATGGCCCACTCCACTGTGTGGTCGTTTCCCACTTTTACTTCTTCAATCCTTATTGATTACCCCAATGATATCTTCCTCTCTAAACACTGAATACTTCTCTCCATCTAGTTTCAGTTCCATTCCGCCATACTCCGGTATCACCACTGTATCACCTTGCTTCAGTGTTGGTGGTACTACTTCGCCCTTCGCGCTAAGCCTTCCCGCTCCCACTGCCAGTACCTGTTATGCGTGTCTACTTCCACTACTCTAGACTCACTGTTGCTAACCTCGACGAGAGGTTAGAAGACTCCGGTAGTAGCAGCCCGGACTTGGTCTTGTTGTCTGGTTTGATTTTAGCGACCAGCACGCGGTCAAACAGCGGCACAAACTTCTTGGCGATAGACTGCACAATATAATTCCACTATACGGTCACTTACCATCTTTTTTCTTGAAATTTGCAATGGAATCAAAATGTGTAAGCACGACAGTGGGTGGGGGACAACATCTCCCTGGATACCGCTTCACTCCACAGATTTGCTACTGCAACTCCGGGGGAGTCATTATAGAGACCTAGCAGCTCTATTACTACTGTATTCCTTGGAAGGTGGGACTCAATACCCTGGGTGATATTCACTACTACGTTCAATGGGTACGACCTGGTTTGATGTGCGCCCATGCGGTTGTTACCTTGGTTTTTAGATCCGTGGCACGTTCGCGGCGATGTGTCACGATACCTGCTGCCCCGCGAACGCGGTGCATTGCGGGAGAAGCTGCGCATTGTGGTCTCTCGCAAGTTCCCTATTTTAGGATCTTTACTGGGTGTTCGTTGTGGCAAATGGCCGTCTTCAGTTGAGCCTTTGCCCATTGAGATTACTACGCTACCTCGGGACCGATCTAGTCTAACTTACTTGGGTCACCGTACTGTCTACATCCATACTGGCGGTGCCAGCTTTCTGACTGACCCTGTATTTTCACGTCGTCTCTTCATGCCACTTTTTGGGCTCCAACGTGTAACTAAGCGTTTAATCAAGTACCGGGAAATACCCATGCCTGATTTCATACTGTTATCCAACAACACGTATGGTTGTGTCGACGCCTTTAGCATGCGCCGTATGGGTGACCTGGGTTCTGCTCTCGTTCTTGGTGGCATGAATCTATCTCGTTTCGTCATGTTCTTCTTCCAACGCTATACCTACCCTCTGCGTTGGTTCGAGACAGTGGATTTCGGCAGTATAGAGGTTACATTTCTACCGTCATATTCCAACAGTGGTCGTTTCTGGCACCATCGCGACCTTCTTGTTTGGGGTTCCTTTTTCATACGTTCTGGTACTCGTTCTATATACTACGCGGGTCGTACTGCCTATAGTGGTCATTTTCGTGAGATTCGCTATTTTTTGCAAGAAAAGGGTTACTCCATCGACGTTGCCATCTTGCCCATAGGTCCAGTCTACCACCACAGCGCTGAGTTGACTCCAGAAGAGGCTGTTAAAGCCCACTTAGAGCTGGGTGCTAGGTTGACTTTACCCGTGGCTTATGATACATTCCCTCTTGGTCGAGAGGGTTACGGTGAACTGTTGGATCGTTTGGAATCTCACATTCACGAGGTTGACCCATCTCTACGCAGGCAGTTTGTGATTCTCCGTGAGGGAGAGAGTGTGGACATAAGTGACCTGGACAACATCGGTAGTGCTAGTACTACCTCTGGCTCCGCTAATACTACTCAGCGTTGAGCGCTTTACCCAGAGATTGTTATCTCCTAATTTGTTGCTATATCGCTCTATATTATCTTATACGCCTGTATTATATACAACTTTCGGCGAAATCGCATGGAAGTCTATACTCCAGTGTGTGTTGCTACTTGCAGGACTTCTAGTCCGTTCTAGACTCTGTCGTTGTATTGATACAAGATTCCACTTCCACACACAGTTGCTTGCCATAGTTTAGACCTCGGTTGTGTATATAATTTGTTAATGGTATTGTATCTACCCGACGTCTGTATGTGGCTACGGCGGTTGTGTTTATCCATCAGTCGGGTCTGTACGCACTCCTTCCGCGTCTCCGCGGCCTTTTAATATAATCTTCAATCGTTACTTTCGATATATATCGCCATGTCATCCGAGCTACCTAAGATTCTGCGTAGCTTGGCAGGCGCAGGCTCTGCGTTGATGCTGGCTGGAGGTGGCACTGCCGCTGCCTATTACAGCCTTTACAATGGTAACATTGTTTATTATCTATATTTCATTTTATTTGTAGTTGAAGCTGGCCACCGTGCTTTGGTATACAATCGTTTGAGCGGTGTGGGTGAGAAGTTGGTTGGCGAGGGTACTCACTTTCTGATTCCTTGGCTTGAGCGTCCAATTATATACGACGTGCGCACTAGACCGCGTACATTAACTTCTTTAACTGGCAGTCGTGACCTCCAGATGGTCAACATTACTTGCCGTGTCTTATCACGTCCTGATGAGCGTTGTCTACGTGATGTTTACCGTTCCCTTGGTCGCGACTACGACGAGAAGGTTTTGCCATCTATAATCAACGAGGTGCTTAAGAGTGTCGTTGCTCAGTACAATGCGTCCCAGCTGATCACTCAGAGGGAAGTGGTACGTCGGTTCTATATTATGTCTCATGTTTGTCAGGTCAGTAAATCGGTTCGGGACCAGTTGGTACAGCGTGCTCGTGACTTCAACATTTTGTTGGATGACGTGTCTCTGACTCACGTCAGCTTCAGTCCTGAATATGAAAAGGCTGTTGAGGCTAAGCAGGTTGCTCAGCAGCAGGCCGAGCGTAGCAAGTACATTGTTCTCAAGGCTAAGGAAGAGAAGAAGTCTACTATTATCAAGGCTCAGGGTGAATCTGAGGCTGCTAGGCTGGTACGTTTTTTCTGTATAGCGTTTACACCGTCTCAGATTGGCAGTGCTATTCGTGACAACCCTGCGTTTATCACTTTACGTCGCATTGACACTGCTCGTGAGATTGCTGACATTTTGTCCAAGTCCCAGAACCGTGTCATGTTGAATTCGGATTCGCTCCTGATATCACCTGGGAAGTGATGCCAGGGCCCCAACGACGCATCATTAATTTTGTGTCAATTGGCCAATACTTCGGTCATATGCACACAGCTACGATTATCTAATGTTTGACTTTATGGTCTATATCTTCTACTGCATCGCCACATCAACTGGCACAAACGCTGGATGTTGCTTAGTCTTGAATGCTTCCGGTACTTCATCTTCTTTGATGTCTACATCGTGTATTCCATCCTTGTCGATGATTTTCGCTGCAAAGTTGGACTGTGAGATTAGGAACCTATTTTTGACTTCATGTCTACATTTTTTCAAGAGTGCTATAGCTTCTTCTCTCGTCATGTTTGCCTTATATTCTTTGTCCAGCAAACCTCTGAGTAGGAATCCTCCATATCCGTGCACTGCAGTATCGGCTTGCGTACAACTTGCCAAATAGTCGATCCAGAATAATTTGGGTCCGTCCTGTATCGTCATGTCAGACAAAAAGTAATTACAGCAGCACCAACAGTAATGTCGATAGTATTATTACCACTAGTAATATCGAGAGTATTATTACCAGCAATAGTATCACCGGTATTACCACCAACAGTTTTATTACCGCTAGTATTATTACTCTATATTGCTTACCTGATCAACGCCTGCGATGATCATATCTACTTGGTATGGGCTTTGCCTGAGATATTCTGCCAATTCCAGTCTAACAAAATGTGCAGCAGCACTTGTGGACAGCTCCCTTGAATTCTTGTACTTGTGGAAGTCCAATGTCGCCTTTATCATATTTGCAAACTGCGATCGGTCTCCCAGTGGTCCTGCTAGCATCATCACTTTGGTATCTCCGATTTTCATGATTTTACTGTCATCATCATTTTTGATTGTGATGATTGAGTATTTTTCATATGTGTCACATGCTATTGCGACAAAGTCTTCTCCTCTAATTCCAATGAGTGTATCTGCCATTTTGTTGAGGATATTGAGTGTCGCGTTTTGTGTTTGTCGTTCAGTCGCGTGTGGAAGGCCTCTGCCCCCGTTGTCCACCTACTATGTTTATTCGTTATAATTTTTTTCGGTATAATGTTTACACTGTATTATGTCACATATTCTATTCCACTCTTTAGTAAATACACCGGGGTATAATGTTTCCATTGGTCACCATCTACAACTACCACTACCTCAGCGGTTTCGCCTTAAAGTCGCCGGTACAACTATAGAATATGCTACTTTTGCAACATATGGCTCTCGTGTTCCATGTGTTATTGACCTCGCTAAGATCCACTGTTACTACCCTGGCTTTTGTGGTCCAACTTACAGATTTACTCCAAGTCTCTATTCTGGAGTCACTACTGTAGCTTTATAGTCACCTGATACTACGTTTGTAAATTCTGGTACGTAACTGTGCTTGTCTACGATCGATCCATTTGGTCGGTCCCACTACATCTGTTGCCTTGGTGGGTTTCGCGTGCCTGCCTTATGGCTATTCCAACCACTGGGTCCATGTACCATATTTTATACACTTCATCGACACGATGGCTGTTAAACCATCTTTCACTGCAACTGCCGAGCAGGCACTTCGCGACCTCAAGCGTCTGCTTGATGAAGGCCAGTTTGCAGAGGCCAGTCGTTTATGTCTCCAGGGTAAGTGTTTGAATCTTTCTGTTCTTATATGTCTATCACTATGAGTTTTTTTATCTCTGCCTATGTGTTAGTCCGTTGTGTTTGTTGCTTTACAATACAGTTCGTGGAATCTCTGTTGTTTTGGTTCCAGTTATCTACATTAGCAGTTAATATTGTACATTGTGGCATCTATATTCCGATATTACCAGGTCTACAAACTGTGTATATTACATCACAGTGTATATTATACCAATCACTATCTATATTACAACAGTCACTCTCTATATTACATCTATCACTTTCTATATTACACCAATGTGTTCTAATTACATATACAGCTATTCGCACATTTGTGAATATAAACGCATTCTACCGTGCCAAATGTTACTGCGATCTCCAACTGCGTCGGTGGCACTCATGCCTGGAGACAGTCCGATGGTTACACAACTTTGTCGAGCACCCCTCGATTGCCGACGTTGGCAACAAACGGTGTCCCAAGCGTATGCGTACGGAAGCTCGTGAACTTCGTGCCAAAGAGCACGCCGATTTGGCAGACGTCCTGCGTGAGGCTGCTGGGCAGCACATCGTCAATGGAGAGTGCCAGTGGCTACACTTTGAGCAAGCATATTGCTATTACAAGCTGGGACATTTTGAGCCCGCTTTGACGGCCCTGCGTATGTGCGCTTCTGACGAGCGTCCTCGAGACCTCCACGGATATTCCTCCGGCCCAAGTGCGGACTCCGCCACTGACTCCGAGGTTATACTCGACGAAACACTGTCGCCCAAGTACAACTTCCTTTTGGCACAAGTCTATGTCCGTCTGGGTCGTTTTGAGGCTGCTAGGTCGATATATTCCGACGCGCAGAGTGCCATAGAGGACCCACTGATAGCTCTCAACTCGTTGAGCACCAACCTGAACTTGGTGGCTTACCTCGACCGTGATTCTAAGGATGCGGTCTTTTCTGCAATTAACCGTGATATTGACGACAAGTGTGGCCAGGTGGACACTTTAAGTTACGAATATTGTTACAACTGGGCCATAGCCAAGTTACTTGAGGGTGATTTCCCAAGTTCGGAAAAGTACTTGGACCTTTCGGAGGAATCTCTTTCTGCCGAGCTTAGGAACGACTTGGGTGACAGTCCTGCCATACGTAACCAGCCTGAATTCATGGCTTTGGATGCACTTCGTGTATTTCTATTGCACAAGCGTGGTTGTGACGAGTTAGCCCAGAATCGTAACCAACTTTTGATGTCCACCTTCGGTGACCAGGATGCTATCGACCCCGGTACCATGTTGATTATGCTCAACAACTGTTTGTGTTTGCGTCAAGACTGTGACGAGTCTAGTTTATCTAAATTGGAAACACTTTTGAAGCGTCGCAATGTTGTTTGTAAATTTGCTCGCCAGGAGCTATTGGATGCTCACCGCAATATCATGGCTCACCTGCTGACCAAAGGTGACACTGCTGGTTGCAGAGCTCACATCCGGAAGTTCATGGACCGTTTCAGACCTGACGAGACTCTATCTCACAGTTTGGCCTGTGTAGATTATGCCGAGGGTAAGATTGATGCTAGCATCACCACTTTAAAGCGTGGTCTTGCTGCCAATCCCGGTAGCATTTTGTTGATACGTTCGTTGCTCAACGTATTACTCGCTGCTCGGCGGTTTAAGTCGGTTCTGCGTACTTTGCAACAATTTGAGTCCATTCTCAAGCAGAAAGACGCCATCAATTTGTACTGGTCCACTTTACTCCAGTGCCACATCTCCACTGCAAACTGTGAGGGTGTTGTAAGTGCTATATTTCGTTTGGTTGAGTGTCCCATGTCTCCCGAGTCTGTGCATGTACTCAATCGCGGCTGCCACTTTTTAGAATCGCACGGCCTGCATGCCGAGGCTCTATCGGTGTACCAGAGTCTGTTTCAGCGCGATCCCAGCAGTATCTCTGCATATTGCGGCATACTGTTTAATCAGTCATATCTACCACTCAAGGGCGCATCTGTTGATATACCTGCATTTGTTTCGGACCATCTATTCAAGGATTTGCGTTTCATCGATGCTGAAGAGTTGGAGTCTGAGGGCCAGTTGACCTACGTACAGCAGGTCGTTGAGGTTCGCAAGCCACACAAATCTCGCAAGCGCCGTCGTTACCACCCCGTTGACACTTCTCGCGGTCCTCCTGACCCTGAGCGTTGGCTCCCCAAGTACGAGCGCAGTGCTTTCAAGAAGCAGCTCAAGCGGAAGAAGGAGATGGTCAAGGGTCACAGCCAGGGTGCTACTGTTGACTCTGGCGCTTCCAAGCCTACCAGCGGCACCATTCACACCGAGTCAGCTCAATTGCGTCGCCGTCGCAACAAGAAGAAGTGAACCTAGATACTTGCATTGGATATTATTAGTACAGGTCCTTATGCTCTAACTCAACTAAGTGGGTATTAACTTCTAGTACAGTGGATTATTTAGTTACCAACTGGCTTGGCACGAATTTATCGGTGATATATTTGCATCCAGTAGTATGGGTGTCTATTCTGTGGACCGATACACATCCGGCATTTCACTGTGTATAGCCTAGTATACCATCTGTATTTTACCATGTGTGCTCTGTATACAATCCAAGTGAGTACATATCTGTAATGTCGCTTTTGATGTCGTTGGTGTGTACCTCTGCGTTATCCATCATAGGTTGTTACCCGACTACTTCACCGTCCTGTGATTCTATATACACACTGTCTGTTCCAATGTGTATATATTAAGATGCAGAGACAGATCACGGCTTTTTTCAAGGGTCGTCCGAAGCCTCCTCCGTGTGTCAGTTCCGACACACCGGTGTCTAGTTCTGGCGTCACCGCTCCAAAGGATGTCGTTCCCACTTCCGTGATTAACCAAGATGTTGCTAGTGTATCTAATGATTCACAAGCTAACGAATCACATGCTAACGACATCCAGGTTAACGAATCACAGGCTAACGAATCACAGTCTACGGATAACTCTTGTTTCACCAACCAGGCTGATATTCCTGGAATAAATAGGACCCAATCTTTACAAAGTGCTAGTTCCAAGGTCGACTATGATGACGACTCTCCAATCTGCCGTAAGCGTGGTTTAATGTTCGACAGTGGTTTCGTCCCCGATAAGTTAAAGCGTGCCGAGTTGCGTAGTGACACCCTTGGGTCTACCTTGGGTACCAGCACTCTGCTGCGGCAATCCACAATTGCTTCCGAGGATCTGTTTTCGGCGTGCAGTGACATTACTTCTGGAATCGATAGTGATGTCGGGTCCACTATTGTTGCTTGTTCCTCCAAATCTGAAGCGTCTCAGTCTAGTTACAAGGGTCACGACGGCGATATTGAGGATCTATCTTTTGTGGATGTCAACACCGCTGAGAGTTCCAACACCATGCCGGAGTTAACTGTTGGTTCGGAGCCATTCTATTCCTCAACAAGCGAGGACTGCGTCACTGACGAGGAGCGGAAGATGTACCTTGACTGTCCTGCCAGCCAGAAAAGCCGTTATTTCAAGGCCTATGTCGAGCACTACTACCGTTACAACACTACTTTTGTTTTTCCTCCATGGCTCTGCATAAAAGAGATCAGGGACATCAATGGTCTCAAGCCCACTGATGAGGGTTACGACCCCGGCACTCTCTGGGTCCCTCCTCGTACCCACCGCTGGGCTATTGACTACCGCAGCTGCCATTTTACCGAGTGTATGCAACAATGGTGGCACCTGAAACAAAACTGTTTTGACCGGTTGTTATTTTTCAAGATGGGTCGTTTTTACGAGTTATTTTACCATGATGCCTGCATTGTTCAGGAGATTTGCGGTTTGCGTTGGATGGGTTCTGAGTCCAAGCCTCATGTGGGTTTCCCGGAGAAGAGTCTGCACATATATGCATCTGCCTGTGTCTCTCGAGGGTACAAGGTCGTTGTTGTTGAGCAGACCGAGACGCCGCAGCAGCTCGAGAAGCGCAACCGTGAGAGTGGTCAACGTCAGAACGCAGTTTCTCGTGCTATTTGTGAGATTATAACTCCGGGCACAATAACCCGTCCAGAGATGCTCAGCACCCACACCAAATACCTCCTGCTCGTTACAGAGGCTGTGGTAGCTTCGGCTGAAGGCCCAGAGAATGCTATCTCGCAAAATAACCACTTGATCGCATCATCAGGTTTGAAACCTTCACAGCTACCACAGTGTACCCAATCTCCCGGTGACCGTATACTTTCTGTTTGTTCCATGGACGCTTCCATAGGCACTGTGGCCCTCGGCTCTATAGATGTTTCCCTGGGTCTGGGTGAACTGCGTGCACTCATCGCATCGCTGAACCCTGCAGAAGTTGTTGTAGATTCTTCTATAATAGATTCGTTGCAAGAGTTATATTCCATGCGTACTCATCTAGGCTTCGAGCTGACATCATTCAACTGTTCCCACGAGTTTACCCACGAGAACATTGGTAACAAGGACGTTCAGATTGCACAAATTGACTGCAGTGAGTTTATAGCCAAGGTTGGCGAGATCCTGGGTGACGATATGCACCTTTACCAACGGTTGATGTTGCTGATTCAGCGGTACCTGAAATCAGTGATGTTGGATAACCTTCTCAACTATTGTACAGTGACTATTTTGGGCAACGACCATCAAAAGCACATGGTCATGGACAGTGCCGTGCTTACTCAACTGGAATTATTCAAGTCACAAGAAGGCGATGTTTCCATGAGTCTGTTTGGTTTTTTGAACAAGACATCGTGTGCTCTTGGAGAGCGCATGTTACGTCGTTGGTTATTAAAGCCGTTGGTGTCTCCCAGGAGCATTAACGAGCGCAGCCTGACTGTGGATTTTTTGCGTAACAACTTTTCCATCTGCCGTGGCTTCCAGGAGCAACTATCTTCGCTGCCAGACCTGGAACGTTCCTTTGGCAAGGTCTTGAATGCTGCTGCTAGCTGTTACAAAATGGCGATATACTTTGATGACGGTGTATTCCTGAAGTTATTTGGGTTACACCAACTTCTGGAGAATTTCCTGAGTTTACAAAGTTATGTGCAATCTTTCTTTTCTGAGGCTACTAATCTCGGTGACGAATGTCCCATTCTTTTACGTGACATGTCATCTATGCTTGCTGATGTAACTACTCCGTGCAAAGACTTGTTATCTCGTTTGGAACTTTCGGGCTCCAAATCTTGCAACAGTGCCAAGGGTGTATGGCCCGTCTCTGACAAGCTTCGTAACCTCATTGCAACTACTCAATCCAAGCTCCACGAGGTCTTGGATGAGATCAAGTCACAATGTCCTTCTGCCACCTTTGTCCATACCAAGTTCCGTTACGAGGTGGAGATGACCGAGAATGACTACCGCAAGTGCACTAGCAAACTCGATGTCACTTCAACCCGTGCTGGTTATATCAGGGTACACAACCAAGCTATCATATCACTTGTATCTCAACTAGAGGAACTCGAGTTCACTCTGACCCAATGTGAACTCGAGTTCTTCCAGTCTGTAGTCAGGCAGCTCCATAACAACCGTGGCGTCTTCAACAGTTTGTTAGTGACAGCCTCTGAATTAGACTGCTTGTGCAGTTTGGCTTCAGTTGCCAAAAACTCGGTAATACCTCTAGTGCGTGCTGAGGTTTTGGAGCGCAGTGACAAACCTTATATGATCGTCCACGACTCTGTCCACCCGATTGTCTCACAGATTGACCCTGATAGTTTTGTCCCCAACAACATCTACCTTGGTCATGCTGATTACCACGGTCTGATTCTTCTGACCGGTCCTAATATGGGTGGTAAATCAACGCTTTTGCGTCAGACTGCTCTTTGTGCCATAATGGCACAGATTGGTTCTTTTGTTCCAGGTACGTCTTTGGGCTCCACATTTCACGTTGCTGCAGCTACCTCGTGCAAATTTACGGTCGTCGACCGTATCTTCACTCGTCTGGGTGCATTTGATAACCTTATCCAGGGCAAGAGTACTTTCTTAGTCGAGATGGAAGATGTTTCTTCTATATTTCATACGGTATGTTGAAAACAGTTTTTTGGGGTAATCACCATATAGGCTACCATCAATTCTTTAGTACTGGTTGATGAATTAGGTCGTGGCACTTCCACTTTTGACGCCACTGCTATCGCGGCTGCCTGTTTGGAGAAGATTGCTGCTATTGGCTGTCGTTGCATCTTTACAACTCACTTCCAGGAAGTATGTTCCTATTCTCGCAGGTTACCCAATGTATCGCTATGTCACATGGCAGCTTCGTTCGATGATGAACAAAGGAACCTGACATTTTTGTACAAGTTATCACTGGGTCAGTGTCCTGAGTCCCATGGTATCCACGTTGCTCGTCTTGCTGGTCTTCCACCTCACGTCCTCGAAATGGCCGAGTCCGTGTCCCGTGGTTACCGTTGTCAGAAGCGTTCTATTAGGTCTATGTTGGAAGCTATGTTGAGTGCCCATTCTCGTGGAGACGAGATCTTAGTTCGTTCGCTTTATGATGAGCTTCTTTCATCTCATGGGGGCTAACCTAGTCTCTTCAATCTTATATACCAGTGTATTAGACTATCATAGTATATACCAATGTATTAGACTGTTTACCATAGTATATACCAATGTATCAGACTGTTTACCATAGTATATACCAATGTATTAGGCTGTTAGTTTTGCTAGTTCCAGAATATAAGTATATCTACCCGTTATAATCAATTTATGTGAACCATTTTAAGGTAATAAAGTCCAGGGTATCAATTACACAAGCTGTTTCTAGTACTTCTACCCAGTACCAATCCCAGTACTTCTACCCAGTGCTTACACATTTTGTTACTCCCTCAACTGGAGTGGATTCCATATGCCCATTCGAGAGTATTACAAATATTTGGCTCATTTCCACGATCTTATTAACTATATCGCATAAAAGTATAATATCATATAATTTGGACATCACTTCATCTGTCACTCTGGCCTCCTGGCGGATGGCCAAGTCAGGTAGTCCCCAAACTCAGTGATTATTAATATTAATCACTGAACACAACATATTAACCTTCCAGGTTGTTGACTGCTATCGTTTTTAGTAACAATGACAGACGGCTTGCGACACGTGGTCCATCGCCGGGTCCACCTGGAGCGTTCCCAGCCCAAAGCTCGTCGGTCGCAGGTTGGTCAGTTTCTGGAGAAGAAGAAGGACTACAAGAAGCGTGCTGAGCGCTTCCATGTTATGGAACGTCGTATTAGGGACCTTGCTGCTAAAACTCGTTTCCGCAACGAGGATGAGTTCAACTTCAAGATGGTCCACGGCAAGCTGGGTGACGACGGTGTGGTGGTGCTTCCCTCTGCTTCCGCTGTAGAAGCTCGCAAATTGGACGGCAAGAAGAAATTTCGCCGTACCATCGACCAGCTTGATCGCAACCGTTTTGTGTTACAACATCGCACTACTGTGAAATCTAGGCGTGCAGAGTCCGCGATTACGGATAATGCCACTTTGTTAATGGGCGGAAATTCCCATGTTACCTTCAGTGATGATGACGAGTCACCATCTGGTGCTGAGGAGGGCTCCAGCGGCCATTTCAGCGGTGCCAGTAAACGCCAAGGCAAACTACCACTGGGCACAACTCGCACTAGGGCTACAAAGCGTCTAGAAGAGCACCTGGAGCTCGTGAATGACACTATAAAAGCTCAACGAGAGGATTTAGCTCTACGTCAAAGTCTGGATGCCGAGCGCAACCTGCGTTTAGCACTTCACCAAAAGCGCCAAGTAAGGCGTGTTCCCGGCACCAATGTACACCTATTTCCTTTTGTTAGACAAAAGTGAAGCTAAACAGTCTCAACAACGGTACTAGTAATTTGGGTGTGATCAACAGTTATCACCACGTGTGTCTATAGTCTCGAAGTGCTGTTATCGGTGGTACTATTAGCACATTTGGGGCGCTATTCATCTGCTTGATCTTCGTTTATCAAACTGATTCCTGCGCGTTCTATATCTTGGTAATTGATTCTTCCCCAGTCGGGTTCATCCGCCAGTTGTTTCTGCAGCCACAAGGCCTCCTTCACCAGCGCCTCCAATATAACGTGCGTATCCTGCTCAAAGTGCTCCATAATGGCGATGTCCACTAGTATAGCTGTTTCTTCCAGCTGTTGCACATTCCGTATCGCTTCAGTCACTTCTGGCAGGCTGAAGTCGGTGAATGTCAACAGCGCCATGATATCCTCCAGCTTCTCAACAAGGCCGGTCTCCTTCTTGACGCATGGTGCCAGCTTTTCTCTCGCATACTCTATTGCCAGCGTCACATTGCCCTATGAATTATGAAATGCTATATTTATATCCTACCGATTTGATGATATCAATGACATCGTTTGCCAAGAGGTTGAACAATATGCGTACATTGTTCTCCAGTATCTTGGGGTCTATCTTATCCAGTATCGTGCGTGCATCTTGTGTCCTCCCTTCGATTATAGCTTGCTTCACACACTGTCTATGCGATATGGTTTCGGCCAAGTTGGGTCCTGCATCACGTTAATACAAGATTGTATTCTAACATATAGTCTAATATATATACTCGCCAACAACATTCAGGGCAAGGATGATGGGTTCTCTGCACATCCCGTCAGCTTACAGGGATTGAGCCTCATTCCCAGTAGTGTTCATCATGTTGTCGGAAGTATTTGGGATGCAGTGTCAACGCCATATAGCGCTTACCTTGGTATCCAGATTCCTCTATAAAGTTAGCATAGCTGTCTTTGTACATGTGTGTAGACAGGTAGTTCACGACTACTTTCTGCAAATCTGCTTCATCTACCTCTATCTTGGTGAGATCATCCACCAACGACCTGTACCAGCATAGACACACATTTGATATTGCCACCTACTCATGGCTGTATTTAGGCCGTGCTGTATGGGCTATAGAAACCTCGGGATCAAGTCCTTGTGTATCATCTTCATTCGCGGCTGGATACCGTGCGGGTGACGGCATATTTCCAGGCACATCGGTTCAACCATCCAAGCTATGCAACCAGTTTTTCTGTATTGATTCTACACATTACAAATATATCTATATTGTGGGTATTTGTGATACCAACAAGGTCGCCCGAGCGTGTAAGGGTAAGACCTTCCCGTGCCGGGTGACCACTACACCTGGTCAATGGATGGCCCTATTAGCCCAAGGAAACCCACTTGAATTTTTTATCGCAATATTACACCGGGCTATCCAAGGAATCTCTATAGAGAGTGCTGTTTAGTACGGTTACTACTTCAGTAGTTATCGTGCCACCGAGGCCGCAGTCCAGGCGTATGGAATTGCCCTGTTGTTTGCGGCTAACCAGGTTGACAACGCAATCTATTCATGTGGCACCGTGGTACTTTGACACTTCTCTGCAGCTCCTGCCGTTACGTGATTCGTCGGTGGCACGTGCCTATCCTGGGTGGGTTCACCAAAGTTGTCGTTACAAATTTGCAGGTGTAGACTGTAACGCTAATCCGAGGCACAAGCAGGCGCTTTCGAATCCTGCACCGCGTTCTCGCGGAATCCCGAAGCACTTGAGCCCCTACATCTTCGGCAAGCAGTACCAGCGTCACCCTGTGTGGCGTGCTGACGAGACCTTTTTGGCGGGAGCCGGGTCTAAATACCGCCGTACAGTCAGGCGTAACGGGTAAACAACTTCTGCAGAATGGCTTTGGAAGAAGGTCCAAAGTCCGAGGGAGGCAGCGAACGTTCGTTGTCTGTGTCTTTGAGCCAGGCTCTGTTGACAGCAGACAAGGTTTTGCTCGAATCCCTTTTGCAGACCAACGACCCACAGACCATAGAGGCTACTGTGGCTGATTTGCCACCTTCTTTGGCTCTATCTCTGCTGGAGTTCATCTGTTCCAACGTTATCAAGGTGCCCAACCAGTTGTACGGCCGTGAGGGTTGGATAAACACGCTTTTGCGTCACAACTGTGTTTTTTTCTCTCAGAATGCATCCGGTCGCGCTACTTTGCAAAAGCTGAACAGGCATATCAAGCAGCGTCTGTCTGCCAACCAGGCGCTGTTGCGCCTCAAGGGCAAGGTGGACACTGTGGTCTACATGTCCACCATAGAGTCCCGTAAGCGGCAGCGCGAGGCAATTGAGCGCAACAATGCTTCTGAACCTCTTCTAACATATGAAGATTAACTTTTTAGACTATCTGCTCTGATGTGTTTATGTAGTCTATCACCAAATACTAGAGAACAATACAATGAATGAACCACATTGCTACATAGTACAATGTAATACTGATATTAAACTAGCAAATTGCCATTAGTGGATTAACACTGATCACGATAATGAGATTATCATATTACAATATGGTTATAAAAACTCCATTGTCTCTATGTTGAGCAACTGCAGCACCAGCTTGGTGACAGCGGAAAATAGAGCTACCAGTTGGACCAACTCCGCATCGGCTTTGCCATTGGACACGACACGGGTCGATTCGTAAAATTGAGTAAACTCCCTGGCCAGTGCCCACATGTATTTGCACAGCCTGTGTGGAGCCCTTAAAATAGCTGCTGCCAGTATGGCATTCTCCAGACCCACCATCTGGAGCCCCAACTTCCTCGCAGCATCGTTCCTGAACGGTGTGTCCCGGGTCAAACATCTGTCCCTCCCTGTTATCTTGGTGCCATCCGAGTCCATTTTCCGCAATATTGAACGGCTACGGACATATGAATACAGTATGCTGATCAGGTTGTTGCCCCCCTGATTCAAAAGACGGTCCGTGGAGAATGTATAAGTGTCGCCATGTGTCGTGGACAAGTCGGCATATAGTATAGATCCGGCGGCTGTCAAGGGTATAAATGACTAGATGTGGTGGACCTACCTAGTTTCCGAGCAACATATTCACTCGCTTCTCCTATATATTCACCCCTTTTCTCCACTTCTTTGGCGCATTTAGACAGTGTGTCATCCCAAATGTCATAGACAGACACGCCCGATTTAGTCCTGGAACGCATTTTCTTCCCATCTGCCGCCATCACAGCTCCGAAACCCAAGTGCTCTATACGCTGGTCGTTCAAAATACCAACCTGTTTGGCAATGGCGGCCACCTATATACGATAACGAATCTATAAGTTTAACTCACTTTATCAAAATGCGCCTTTTGTGCCAGGTCGGTCACATACATGATACCATCTGCCTTGTGTTCACTTAGTCTGTACTCCAACGCCGTTAGGTCCACCGCCAGGTATGTAGCGGCTCCTTCTTTGGTTATCAACACCAGCTCTACAAAAGTTTACTTAAAACGTGTTTCAGGGACTTACCGTGTTGGTTATCGCATGGAGTCGTAGTATTATCCAGATTGTAAGTGCTATTGACATCTGTAGTATTATCCAGATTGGTAGTGTTATTGACATCTGTAGTATTATCCAGATTGTAAGTGCTATTGGCATCTGTAGTATGCAGATTGGTACTAGTACCAGCATCACAATCATCACCATCCAGGCCACTAGTGCACAGCACATTTAGTGGCTCAGTCAGCAGGATAGTAACACTGCCATCAGGTTGCTTAACAGCATGACCTCGTTGTACCAAACGATCCACCAATGCAAATACCCGCTTGGCATAACAGCTTTCCGGGATGTCACGGATCTTATCCAGACGGAAATCTTCCAGAATGTCCCTGTAACTAAGAATCGACGTTTTACTAATGCATTTCCAAGTCTCCTGGTACATGTGCTTACCGCGTTGCAGCAGAGCCGTTTCCTCTTTAGTCCTTCGCAAAAACTCTGGATTGCTTTCACACAGCTTCTTTGCATTCTTGTAAATCTCACCCATGCTGTTAATTATCAGCTCAGCCGATGTTGCCGGGGTGGGCCGGGAGAACCTGTTGGAAGTGCTGATTCCCTTAAGATTCCACAGAGAGTAGTCCATATAGAGCCTGGTTGTTTCTTTCGCACGCTCCTTGTCAGTCTCACTTTCCGTGAATGCCTCAATCGATGTGGGATCATACTCCATCAGGTAACGCATAATCTGGCCGGATTGCGCCCCAAAATCACCGATGTGGTTGCGTCTAATCACCCTAGCACCACAAAACTCCAAAATGTTGGCCATGGCTGCGCCTATGGCAGCTGACCTCAGGTGGCCCATATGCAGCTCCTTCCCTACATTGGGGCTAAAGTAATCAATTACTATAGTCTCTTTCGACATTTTAGAAACGTTTAACCGGGTTCCATCCGTTGCCATCTCTCGGAGCATGTCCCTCATGAACCCATCCTTGAGGACTATATTGACATAGTGGTTGCCCGTGACAAAACAGTCCTGGACAGCATCAGTTTCTTTCCTGATTTCATCCCGCAACCTAGCTGCCGCTTCTGCCACAGGAATGTGTACCAGCTTAGAGATATTGTGCGCGACTTTGGTATTGATGTCTCCAGCGCAAGCATCACCTGCAAGGCGTGCCAGCGGTCGCTTTGACCTTGAGAGTACCTCAGCAGCCTGTGCGTCACATAGTCGCTCGACGCCACGTTTAACCTATAACACATGGTATAATACAGACTTTTTGGCTTACTATAGTTTCTATAGCAGTGAATCCTTGTTTCAGGTCACCATGGTGTCTAAATCCCTCCGAGTGGTGTATGCAGGCACAAATTAGGGCACATAGTCGCCACACTAGTGCCACTAGGCGGTATTCCATGGATAGCATTCAAGAAGGTTAGCCATAGTACTTCTGAGGTAAAATCCGTGATGCCATAGCTATTTTGGGCCGCCCATAGACCACCGGGTATAATGTGTCTGTGACAGTGCCGTGCAGCACATGGAATCTAAGAAAATATAGCAATAAAGTGTCACTACAAAATTGACGCTAAGTGTTGCCAAGGGGCCGCGGCGTGTGGAAGGTGCCTACACACAAGGTGGATTCCTGTTCTATACATGGCTCATATGCCAATTTCACGGTAAGAACCATTGTTCCAGTAACAGTAGATACTGGTTTCAAACAGAGCCATGCGTATGCCTAGAACCTTCAGCACACGTGCCTGGTTGGGAGTCAGTGGCGTCCCACTCTCGCAAACGAGATAGTCCCCAAGTAGCTCTATTTTGCCCATCTTCAGAGTGGTAGGGAGTCCTAGCTGGCGGAATTGCGGCTCCATGTTACCGGGAAATACATCCAAAGAACCGTCCCCGGGCTGTGATAACATGAAACATACACCAAAGTATAGCACATGAGCACTAAAACTGTTAACACGGACAGACACCACTTAGCACTTAAGACACAAACTGTGGACCTACTTTCAGAATTATGGTATCCGTAGCGATGTTGCCTGCCTTGGCGAAGTCGTTGACCTTGTAACCTTCCAGCTTCTTCTTGACCACATCAGGGGACTCTGGCGTCACCAATAGAGCCCGTTCACCCACAATGTTCTATACGAAATGAAACTTAACGGCTTGAAAGTACCTCTGCTATCTTGTGGAGGTCAGCCAGTAGCTCCGTCTCTGGCTTGGCGCCCAGCGCCAACTGCATCACCTTGTTTTTGCCATAGAAGAGGCGTCCGGGCTGGAGAATCGCCCTCAGCGATTTCAGAGGCGAGTTCCTCTGGTTGTTCAGGGCGACTACATAGACGAAACAGTCTGGAGACTGAATAGCTGCACGGATGGCCTCGACAAGGTTCAACTTCCTCTCCTTGGCCTTTTTCTTCACAACCGTGAGCCTGACCTCCTTGCTACGCTTCGACTTTGGCATTTTGTCGGTGCGATTAGAGGAATAACATCGGGAATTGCGATAATGTGTCGGGGATTCCACTGTGGTCGCGCACCTTCCATGTGGCGTACTCAGGGACGGCGCCGTCTGACACGGCAGACAACTACTGCAAAATATAAAATGAGTTGACTAATATTTAGCGCGTAATATCGCGCAGTTGTTGTAATAAATTCGTTTTTCCTATTAATGTGTCCAATATATAAACAACGTTGTTGCTATTACAGTTATTAATGATTGGTAACTTTGACATCTATTGACGAGTTAGAGTGTTTGGAAACTGGTGTTGGCTCAAAGTACAATGGACGAATACGTGCTGAAGCACTTCGACTGGAGTGCCTATGCCAACCAAGCACGCAGCAGGTTCCTAGAAGGCAAGCAGGGAGTGCTGCAATCGTGTGGATTCAACAACCTTGTGAGCGGGGCAGTAGTTTGTGCCATCATAGGCTGGGCCTTGAGGTTATGGATGGAATTCCGATCGATACACCAAGTACAGGAACAAATGAGAAGCATCCCCAAAATACTGCATCTAAAAAACATGGCAGAGTTTGCAAGCGACTTGCTGTCGCTTACCAAGGAACACTTTAACGCCATTGTTAAACTGAGGCATAACCCAGCACCACTCCCTGTGGCCAGGATACACATGCCAGCAACCCTTATCGCAAGCTCACTGCATATGGAATTAAAAACAAGTGGTTCCAGCAGCGATGTAGAAGATCTATACACCAGTGATAATACTAGTAGTGATGATAGTAGTAGTGATGATGGTCTATACACAAATGGTCGCGATGTATCCGCTACCTTTACGAGGGCCAGTAACACCACTGCAGACCGACACCGAAAGGAGTATCTGGACAACCTGTCTGTGTCGTTCAAGATGGATTGTAGCAGAACAACATTTGTAAGCGCACACTGGGGTGTGCCGGTATCGGTGTTGCAACAAGTATGCGTGGGGAGCCGGAAAGCTGTTGATGATCAACCAGGTGAACGATTCAGCTTCCGAAGGTTCTTCAAAGGCCTTTTAAAACCCTACCAAGATGATGTCTACCAGGGTCTGCTGGATTACGATGAAACAACGGTGTTGGACGCACCAGATGATAAAGATGAACGTTTCGGAAGATTCAGCGTATTGGCCCACAGTGACAAGTTGTGCACAACCGAGGCGGTCTGTTACGACGCAGGTGAAGCTATAGCGTGCACAGTAACACCCACTGTGAAAACCTTGAACGTCGAGGGACGCAAACGGTCGATATGGGAAGTGCTACTGTCGCGTTACTATGGCGGAGAAGAAATAGTGCCATTGGTGATTGTGCTCTATTCCCCTCGTGCACATGACACTAGGGTCTTCAGTGAGGGCAGCGTGGAGTCGTACCAGGGAGTGGCCGAAATCACTATGGTAGGCTTCGCAGGAAGGCCCTTGTTGTCTGACCGCTTCCCGATGCCGTTGGGGATACCGACAGGCATCTCGGTAGATGTTACCAAGCAGGTATGCTTCTCAAATGAATTCGGACGACCACAGGAACCTAGGGACATGTTCGGCATGGGCGATGAGCTTGATACCGACTGCCTCATATGCCTCTCTAACAGGATGGACACTGTGTTACTGCCGTGCGGACATGCTTCATTCTGTTTCAGCTGCTTGCAGTCGCTGCGGAGCGAGAAGTGCCCAGTATGCAGAGGCTCCTTCACGTCGTACATTAAGTTCCCATTGGTGAAACCGACTAATGGCTGAATAAACAGTGTTCTGCTGAAATCAGGACGATAACCATTTTGAGCTAATGTCATTGTGGTGTTGATGTACTATCTAGTCATATGAGGCAGACACAAATAGCACTTGTATTTAGAAACATATACACTTTATAAGAGATTCAGAACTGTTATGACAGATAGCTCTTGATGAGGCAGTTCCACTCCGAACGCAAAACCACGTCGTTCAAACGGGGAGCTGACCGCCTGGGAGGATGCCTAGAGGTGACCATGCCCAAATGACGGTCCGTCTCGAAGTCGATAAACGAATCCAAGTCGTCGTCTTCAAAATCAGAAAAGCTGTGTGCGTCGTCGGAATCGGGGTATATATTACCACTCAAGGGGTCATCAAAAGTGCCACCAAAGTGACCTGAATCTACTGCATCGTGGTACCATTGTTGCAGCGGAGTCACGCTGTCAACAACAGTGTCCCTTAAAAAGCTGATCTCGTGTAGCAGCAACTCCAGCTCCTCTTCGGCAGTGGCCAGTAGACGGTCGTTGTCCCATACTACCACATCCAGGTCACCAGTGACACAGGAACGGCTTACAGCACTGCATGCACTGAAGAGAGATTCCAAGGTGTTACAACACAGTGTGACAAACTGCATCATGCCGTTGAACTCAAAACGCACTTTAGGGTCGTTAAGCCTAGAACTAGAGTCACCTGTAGCGTGTTGAGCATCTAAACACATATCCTTGGCAGGAGTGTGTTCTTTTGAGATTTCGATTAACAGGTCGTTGGCAGTAGTGTGTTCGTTTGATGTTTCGTGATTCAAATCGTTGACAGTAGTGTGTTCTTTTGAGATTTCGATTGACACGGCAGTGCCACAATGATCCACATCTTGGGTAGTACAAGAATTAATGACCGATTCAACAACAGAATGACCATCCTTTGGATTTGGCACCATTCGCTGGTCGTTTGTGTCACATCCAGGATTTAAAAAAACAGCTTCTGGATTCACCGAATCCAATCCTTCGTCATTGTGCATCGCCCCTGTAGTACGTGGACTCCTGTCCTCAGGTTGTGCGTACGTACAATCTGTAGAGTGTAATAATAAGGAACTAGATTTGTCAGTGTCACCCGGCAGTATTCCATTGTTTGTGTCAGATTCCATAGTGTAACTTTTGTCAAAGCAGGGTCCAGCTAAGTCCCGGAAACGTTCAGCACCTTGTAAGACCAAGTGGCCCAGGATGTGAACGAAGAGGACGCAAGTCTGCAGGAGGTGGACACCCTCCCTCAATAAATTCTTCTTCAATTCGTTCCTCAATTTAGCAAGACGTTGCCGACGAGCACGATGCTGCTTCAGTTTCTGATCCTTCCACATTTGGAGTTCACCCGGGACGTAAGAACGCATCCTGCCCCAAAATGGGTCCCTGGGGACATCTGGTTGGAGACTTGAGTCGTGGTGAGGTATACTGGCTGGGTCCACTAAGGGCTGCCGCAGATTCTCGGCTATAGACAATCTCTCGGTCTTCACCAGTGGCGGAGGTAGTGTCTGTACACAATGGCCGTCTTCATCTAGTTCCACCTTAACACGGGGGTGGTGGTTGGTGTCACTTGCTGCGGCGTTGTCCATGTCTGGCAAGGACAAATCAGTGGCGTCTACATCCAGAGCATTTTCAACAAAGGCAACAGTATCGAAAGATACCTTCAAGTTTACAAAACATACATTCGCAGCAGATACCAAAGAGTCTACCTGTGATAACATTTCGTCCCTAGGTGGTAGTGCCGCATGACACAATAGGCCGATTGTGAGCATTGTGACTATAGACCTCGCAGTTTCGGGCTTGTGCGATTTTACACGGCTTGTGGTATCAAGGGGCACGCTGGCAGCCCAACGGGAAACGGCACAAGCAGCAGATTCTGGTGATAGCCATTTTACCAAGGCCTCGATGGCGAGACGACTGATGATGTAATAACTGCGTTTGGTAAATTTTGACCTGCTGAGGAACAACAGGTCTATATTGACGTGGCAACTTGGATGGCCATCAGAATCGGCTGCCAGCAGGGGATCAGTAATGGTCTCCGTTCCGGGGTAGATGTCACCAAAAGTATCGGTTTCATATAGATGTTCGACTTTGGCAATAACATTCTGCTCGTAATTACGCTGGGTACTCACACTTTTGTCAATGTGGCATATGTGCATCAACAGTTGGTACAACATCCGGTCAACCTTGTTGTGCTGGAATAGCTGGTGGTCGTCAATGCAGAACCTTAAGTGGCCGTATAACTCAAAAACCGACTCAAAAAACAGTATGCGCTCCGCGTGCATCCCTTTGTTGTTGGTACAGCAGTAGTTTAGTGGAGTATGTATGGTTACCTGCGTGGTGGCACGCTGCATGGGTGACCCAGTGTCTCTATATACATCGCACTGCTCTGGCTTGACCAAGGTACTAAACAAACGCCGATCTATCGTCTGGTTGTGGGAGTGCTCCAAGAAGCCAAATATCCCATAGTCAACTGCGGCTATATGCGGACTATCGGACTGCTTTTGATCCAAGTCATCATCCTCTGTAGCCAAATCAATATAACCACTATTGATTTCATCGAAGATGTCGCCATCCTCCAGAGGGTTGTTACCATGGTAGTAGTCCACTCGGGTCCGCATGAAACTTTCGAAATGGGTTGGTTCCATCAAAGTAGCATGGACACGGAAGAAAACGAAACGCATTAGGCGACGGACAAAAGTATCGAACCTAACTTCATTGGTAGCACAAAAAATCTTGTATGTGTCACGAGTAGGACCAAGAATACACTTTGTCAAATAGTGGACAACCAAGGTCCTATATATAACCATATCACCACTGTGGTACTCCAAGGCCATTGTGTAATCCGTACTGATCTCCGCATACAATAGGCGTAAAAGTAGTTCCAGAATGGCATCGTATCCAGTGTCACCATGAGGTGACCCCAGTGTTTCAGTAAAGATCCCAGGTTGTGCTTGATTCAAACAGATTTTGATGTTAGCTGAATTCGATACTGGGTCTATAGGTGCCAATTTTATACTGGCACCCATTAGGGCAGCCAGTGCGACCAGGGCATAGGGAGTGGCTGCAGAATAGGTGCCGGTATGTACCGGAATGTTACCAACACACGTGGTTTGGGACTCTAAGGTGTCACACAAATGGTGCAAAACGTGGAAGGCAGTATGTTGGGGTATCCTTAATTCCAATTGACCTGTGCAAGGGTCATCCATGACCAATTGAGGAATGAACTTTATTGATGTATCCGCGCCGATAGCATCACAGAAAAAGTTGTGCATCGTGGTGATACAGTGGACAGGTTGTGATACGGTAAATTGGGCGCCGCAGGACTGGAGATCCGGGCTCCAAATGCACCAGTGGTGGTGAGACAAAAGTCTGGCGGCAATGTATTGACCTCTTTGGGTCAGCGAAAGTCCAGAAGCAACTATTGACTGGGCATATCCCTCGTCAATGATAACATCATCCCGTATAAGCCTGTTTTCAATTAGTAACAGGGCACCAGCTAGGACATCCAGGATAGCCCGGAACAATGCATCGGTGCTGTTGTGCAATTTTGTGTATAATCTGATAAAGGACGACATCAAGGTGCTATCATGTGATGTCAGGCCGAGTGGACGGAGTCCAGTAGTAGAAACAGACCCTTGATCTTCCTTGATGCAGTGAGTAGCATCAATGTCAGCCGAGTCGTTAAATGGTGATTGACTAGGTGCTATAACGTGTGCCTGCTCGGAGATGTCGCAAGTGGCAGCAGTTTTTGCAGATTCTTTTTTGAAGTTAGTCAAACACGTAGGGACTTGGAAGTCTAGAGCATCACAGAATTCCATGCACGATGTGATGTGGTCTATCACAGTGGTTGCCAACGAGTTGTCCAGAATTCTAGATGCCAAGGTGACGCATAGTATCGGCTCTCCACTGCGGTGGTCTACAGAGTCTAGTGGCAAACAACATTTTGATTCTATCCACTTGGCGAAGAAACCTATAAGGCGTTTTGCTGTTATCGAAAAAAAGTGACTAAAGATCTCGCTTGTATGTTGGAGGCTATGGGAACTACCCGTTGGTTCACCCAAGGTTTCCCGCTCCACGGCACAGGACATTAAATCAACCAAAGTCCCTAGGATTATACTGGCACAACCACAGTGGGCATCTTGCACCTGGTTAGATCTAGATAGAATATAGTCTTTGTTGCAACATAAAATCGAGTTCCATAGATTGTCCAATAAATCATCCGAAGTAGGAGTATCCACCAGAATATCACATGA
Organism: Babesia ovis; assembly: GCA_023705535.2. Taxonomy (NCBI): domain Eukaryota; phylum Apicomplexa; class Aconoidasida; order Piroplasmida; family Babesiidae; genus Babesia; species Babesia ovis. The sequence goes on from BLIY01000020.1 coordinate 178,890, forward strand.
ATCATCCAAAGTAACACTATCGCGTTTACAGTTATCCACAGCGTTAACCTCGTGTTCATTGGTATTCCTAGTGATAACATCATGTTCATTGGTATTCCTACTGTTAACATGTCCACCGTGATCTACAGTAATGGTGTCGCCACCTCCACTAAAACTGGACCTGGTAACACCATTGTCCAATAACATGGCCTCATGTCCAGATTGAACAAGGAATCTGGTAACCTTGGTACACAGAGGCTCCAAACCTGTCTCTAAGCACCCGTGACGTAACATTGGCAACATCTTAAGCAATAGAGAATTGCAACTCTTGGAGTCGATGGTATTTACTCTATGCAAGCTGCAATGCTGAATAAGCACGCCTTCAAACAAAACGCCGAGACTGCTGTGAATATCCAGCAAGGTCAGTATGACCTGGGCACGGGAACGAAATGGTGACATGATACCCACTATGGCGTTATTCAGCACAGCCGAATTGCCTGCAGAAAGTTGGAATGGTCTCAAGGTTAACTCACCATAATGTGGGAACTGCGATAGGTGGACTCCATACTTTCCACAGAACCACCAACGAAGCACAAACTCCAGGAGGTGCCTAAAACTGGATGGACACTTGAGAGTCTGGATAGCAAAACGCCTAAAGAGTAAAGCGCCTGTAGATACTATAAAACAACACAGATAACTTACATTCATAATTACCGAGCCAACGACTCTGAATGCCAATGAGGGAATTGCCCTCGGCCAGCAACTCAGAAATTTCACCCGATTCTGTAGGCCATCTAGATACCAACAAGCGTAACCAGTTAGAAAATAGATAGTCCAAGGTGTCCTTTTTACTAACGGCATAACGCCGTAGAGGAATACGGAGAGGATGGGTACTAAGAGTGTCTTGAGTCACATCTTGAGAACGAGTTAAATGCGTGCTTTCCTGTCGTAAATCACCAGCTCTATTGGATTTCACACGCTTAGAACCGGTAGATATACTGCCTGGATGTTTTAGTCCATCAAAGGAATCATACGGGCTATCATCTGGGTCAGTGTCCGATTCGGAAGCAGATGAAGCACCGGTATCGATCAGTTCAAGCTGCCAGGGGATGTGGCGCTTTATAGCGTGTCTAGAAAATGGCCAGGCATTATGGTCCATCGATTATCCAAACAACTACAGCCAAAAGTCAAGTCACAAAATTAAAACAGTAACCATTAACTGATGTTGAACTGTTTGTAAACACGTAACGGAACGCATATAACCGATAAATGTGACTGCAAGAAATACCAAGGTCAATCAACATTTTGGGTAAACAGTCACCTGATACCTACGTGACGGTGGGAACACCCGTATCTTAGATGTGTAAATAGATACCGACGACCAAATCATATAATATTAAGTTTTAAAGTTTCTATTTCGTTGTTAATCATAATTGGAGCCTAATGTGTATAGGTATGGCCGCAGGAAGCGGCCTTTTTGGGTAACAGTGTGTGTGTCTACCGAGGGATAGACCACGTGATACAACGCAAAAGGGCTGTTATAAGCACACATCTAGCACAGGGCACGCCTTGGGACTTTAGATGGGATATGTCAAGGTTATCCGCGCTGGATAGTGGTATAACAAGACTGTACCTGCATCGAGATGAATCTCTGCAGGTGTATTAATCGCAATGTCGAGGCGCTCAGGTTCCGCTGGCAAAGAAGGCGTTACCTATGGCGCGCTTCGTACTACTACAGCGTAATGAGCTGGGCCCTGGTGATAGGTAGGTCACAGTACATGGAAGTCACAGGAAACAGGACTGGTGTTGACCTTTGCATTCCACTATTTGATCACCAACTTCAACTTCTTCGTCAGCTACTCGTGCTCATCACGCAGTATAAGGCTAATTACGTGGTATATCACTATGCAAATTGTACTGATAGGTAGGCAACGCCTCTCTCAATGTATTGGCTACAGGCTTTATACTGGTAATGGCCATATTCATGGCACGGGTATGCAACCTGTTCTCTAACGTGATCATCAGCGATTCCATGAGTACGGGGCGAGTGATGACCATGCTTGGATGCAGTATCAAGTGGATACCGTGGGCAATGGCCTTTTTGGTGGCAATCACGATACTGTTCCACTCGTCGTCGCTTATCTGGATGTTCGCCAATGCGAGGCAGTGGTGTGAATACAGGTTCAACGATGCCGCAGTAAACGCCGTGCGCAACTGCCGACTTATAGTTAGAGGAAACGTGCCGTGCACACTCACAATGACCAGTGGCCTCCACAAGGAAATTCGAGAGTGTAACAGCCCGCAGTACCTCATGAGCAAGAGGCTGATGCTGTTGGCACTGGTGGAAAACACGTCGATGCTGTCGTGCTCAGTTGCAGACCCAGCTGTATGCAATGCGTTCAGCGATGTGCTGTCAGGAAAGGGTAGGTTCGAAGGAGTATCTCAAAAGACGCACTTGTAGTGGTCGACTGGTCAAAAGGGGAACTCAGGGGATGCCTGGGGAAAGTGCCAAAAAACCTAGATGCATTCAGGGATACTGCAACAGCCAGTGACTTGTACAAGTACCTTATGCTATACAGCATTACATGGGCAGTGGTGTTTGTACTACTGATTTGCTTTTTTTATTTGATGAAACACACAACCGAGTTTGATGCAATTATATACCAGGCAAAAGACCCAAATGAAAATATTGTCATCAAAATCATGCAACCACTGACGCCTTGGTCATGATCTCGACAGAAGCACATTCCAGGTTGGACCGGAATAGATTGTGGTCTAGAGCACGACGGGGTTGAAGGGGGTACGAATTCCTGGACAAAGAGCCAATGGAATTACACACTAGTGCAAATTAACACTTTAATTTTAATATGACAATAACTCTTGGTACCAAATCGCATTCGGGGTTCTCAGATGGACCTGTTGCTGGCCATTCTACAGTAGAAGGTATGGAATCTAAATCGTTAAATATATTATATAATGAATAAAACAGTGATGTAGTATCCCGTATGTGTCACAATAAATGCCATATAATTTATAGATGATACAGAATCCGCTGCCAAAAACGATAGGAAGAGAACCAACCCAGATGATGAAGTCGAACCGGGGATTAACAAGTATACCAAGGTACCATACTCACAACAGTACTATGATATACTGGAGAAGAGGAGATTGCTACCAGCATGGAGCGCCAGAAAAAACTTTGTCAAACTACTCAGAAGGAACCAATGTATTATACTAGTTGGGGAAACCGGGTCAGGGAAAACTACACAAATGCCACAATTTGTAGTAGAAGCTAAACTGAACCAAGGACTACAGGTGGCAGTGACACAACCCAGGAGAGTAGCAGCAATGTCAGTAGCTGCTAGAGTAGCCAATGAAATGGACGTGGAGCTGGGACAAACAGTGGGATACTGTATTCGATTCGAAGATAAAACCAGTAAAAACACTGTCATCAAGTTCATGACAGATGGTATGCTCCTGAGAGAAGCGATAACTGACCCGCTACTTAGCAACTATGGAGTCATCATGCTGGATGAAGCCCATGAACGCACAGTAGCAACAGATGTGTTGTTTGGACTTATTAAAGAAGTTGCAGCGAGTAGAAGCGACCTCAAAATTGTGATCATGAGTGCAACTCTGGATGGAAAGAAATTCCAAAAGTACTTTGGAGGAGCAGATATGTTGTCGATACCTGGTAGGACATTCCCAGTAGAGGTTTTCTATACCTCGGCGCCACAGAAAAACTATCTAGATGCCGTGTATAATACGGTTTTAAAGATACACAAAGAAGAGAAACCGGGGGATATATTGGTATTTCTAACGGGAGAAGATGAGATATTGAGGTTGAAACAGAGATTGGAAAATGCACTAGGTGGAAATAGTGATACCTTTACGGATAGCGACACCACCGCCACTAAAGCTGGACCTGGTGAAAGCTACCACAGTGGGCACAACTCACGATTGGTGGTGTTACCACTTTATGGTAGTATGGACCCACGAGAACAGGAACAGGTTTTCAAGAAAGTTGAAGGACGCAAATGTGTACTGGCAACAAATATCGCAGAAACGAGTCTAACCATTGATGGAATTGTGTATGTAGTAGACACCGGGTTTGCCAAACAGAATGTCTATAACCCACGAGCCAGAGTGGAGTCACTACTGGTGGCACCAATATCGCAGGCATCAGCAGCGCAGAGAGCGGGACGTGCAGGTAGGACACAACCTGGAAAGTGCTTTAGACTCTATACTGAAGAGGCATTCAAAAAAGAGTTGATACCACAGACGTTCCCAGAGATATTGAGGTCCAATATTGCAACCGTGGTGCTGAATCTGAAGAAACTGGGAATAGATGATCTGGTGCACTTTGATTTCATGGACCCGCCGGCACCAGAAACCATGATGCGTGCACTGGAGGAATTGAATTATCTGGGCGCCCTGGATGATGAAGGAGAACTTACAACAACGGGAGAACTCATGGGGGAGTTCCCTCTGGAGCCGCAGTTGGCGAAAATGGTAGTAGCATCACCAAAGTACGGGTGTACCAGGGATGTAGTGGCTCTAGTCTCTATGCTGTCAGTGCCAAATGTGTTTCTAAGGTCACAAAATAAACGAGATGGACTCAAATCAGCATATAGCGAAAGGGCATACAAATTAAGGTCTAAAAGAGGTGACCATTTGACGTTGCTGAATCTATTCAATGCATATGTGGATGTAGTGGATCAAGGACGAAGGGCAGCGGAGAACTTTTGTGCAGAAGTCTATGCTAGCGTAAAGGGGATGGATTCAGCTGTGAGAGTATTCGAACAGCTGGCAAGATTGGCATCGAAGCATTTGTCCGTTGTTTGTGCCATAAAGGGAGGTTCACTTAATGGAAGCAGTTTGGGCAACGCCCAAGTTACTGGCAGAGAATGGACAGGAAATGGAGATACTATTGAAAACAACGTGCTGCGATGTTTGTGTGCCGGGTTCTTCCAACAAACGGCATACTCAAATAAGGGCAGCGTGTTCTACACGGTCAAGGATAACCAGGCAGTGGCACTGCATCCCTCAACATTGTTGACATCAATGGAGTCGTGGGTGATTTACCACCAGATTGTGCATACCTCAAGGACGTTCTTGAGGACAGTGAGTAGCGTGGAACTGAGTTGGCTACTGGAAACAACACCGGAATACTTCCAACCTGATACCATACCCAATAGAGAAATCAGAGAAGTTATAAAAAGAACATTGAGAAGATAACTGTAATAATACAAAGGGCTTCTGAGTGATGCTACAGATAGTAGTTACACAGTATAGATAGTAATTACACAGTAAGCATATAGAAGTTCTAGATGGCAATTACACAATATAGATAGTAATTACACAATATAGATAGTAATTACACAGTAAGTATATAGAAGTTCTAGATGGTAATTACACAATATAGATAGTAATTACACGCTAATTATAGAAGCTAGATAACTATTATTACCGGTAATGACACTGGCTACTGTTACCAGTACCACTAATGTTGTGTAATAACACTGCCACTAAAGCTGGACGTAGTAATGATATGATTAATAGTCTTATCGCATTGGCATCCATAGTGTTCTGGAATATCTCCAACACATGATGCCATGGAAACATTGACAGTTAAATACTAGGTTATAGTGTATCTGGTTTTAGTGCGATAGATGATACGGGAAATATTTTCAACCGTAAATCACCGTGACTATTGGAAATAGTTGCTTGAGTGTGGCAAGGAAATATGCCAAACACAATGAGTTGCGAATGTCGCAATAGAGTCAGTAAATAATCGGACGCAAAATGATTTGTGAGTCACACAGGTGGGAACTACTCACTTCATAGTTAAGTAGAAACTCTGCCTCAAGGCCGAAAATAAGTCGCGCAAACCACTAGGCATGTTTTGAGGAATCTCGGAAAGCGATAGTGACACGCCGATACCCAGGATCTTCACAAGGATCCCTGCGGAAAAGCTGCATAACCTGGTGTCCTCCACACCCGAGAGACGTAACAAAAGGTCGAGGAATATGCCGGGCTTGATTACATTCCAAAACTTGTTAGGCGATACCGAACGCATCACATCCGTGGCCAGCATGAGGTAGTGGCCTGTATGGGGGATGGTACCCCTGAAACCGCTCTGAGATGAGCAAGTGCCAAACCGGAAACCCAAATCGACGTCGTAAGTACCCACAGTAGTAGAAGTGATATTGCGAGATTGCAAATAGAATGGGTCCGTTTTAACACGAGGCAACTTGACATGGAAAGAATTAGCAGCTGATATACCACGGGGAAAGTTGAGACGGAAAATTTTTCTAACCAAGTTTGGAACTGTACGTGGATCCTTGAACTGAGCTTGCATATCCGTCTTGAATTCAAAGTGGTTGGGATCCGCACATAGAGTCAGTTTGCCATGTCGATGGCCTGAATTGAACAGTACGATGGTGCTGATGGTGGGAGCATCACCACCATTAGTAGTAGTGCCACTATGGTCACCATCGACGTCCTTGTGCCGTTTCATTAAACGCACAAAATCTTTAACACCACATTGAGCCGCTAGGGTCAACGCCACAGTATCAGCAGACCGATCTGACCATACAGTCCGACGGAGAACATCATACGTCAGACTGGCACTGATTTTGTGACGAGGTGACATTTTATACCAGTCCCTTATGCCAATGTCAGCCATCAATTGTGTCTGGAAACCAGTATTAAACAGGTCGATATCATGGATACCGAGACGTAGCTGAGCACCCTCCTTGGATAACATATTAGTAACAGTGTAGTCAATGCCACGAGTAATACCCGTTCCATCACAGTAACAGTGCAGGTGGAGCTGGCCATCTGAAGAACGCCATATAGTGTAGTCGATATTGCGCCAAAGTCCTGAACGCTGGATACTGCAAAAAAATGCTGGATCCAAGTTGAACAAGGTTGGACTATTAGCGAAGAGAAAACGCTTTAGTCGGTCATTTGGCTCCTCACGGTACTTGGCACGCTTTAAACGAGTAGATGAACTAGTGACCAGTTCCATACCATTGAGATCGATATCAATGCCCTTTACAGGGTCACTCACAAAGAACTTGAAATTAGCAGCGGGAATGCCTTGCTCCACACATTTTATTGACAAACTGCCTTTTTTGGAATCTAGGGCGCAACTAGTGACCTGACTGGCGAAAAAATGGTTAGCCCGGTAGAACTCATTAATAGTATGAGCAGCTGTCTTGGCCAACGTCTTGGTGCCGCGCTTAGCGACCAAGTCATCAGTGATTCCACTTGAGCAAAGCTCTTGCAACAGTCTTCCAGGGTTGTGACAACCTTCTAGTTGAATTGCAGGCGATCTAGGCTCTAGAAGACGGCGGAAGACTGAACGGATGGGAGCAGTGTAAGAGGCCAGTCTACCAGCTTCAGACAGAATAGAGCCCCCAAGAAGGAGCAAAAATAATGTGTAATGATGCATAGCTAATGGTTTAAAGTGTTAGACAAGGATTCTATCGGTAACAAAGCACGAATCCTCGCGCCTTGGGGTAACAGGGCCCGCACACTGCGCTTCAACGAAGAGAAGAATGAACCACCGGCTTGGTCACTGTTTGTACCAGTGTGCATAAGAGCTTCAAGAGTTATGGCCGCATTTTTGGTGTACAACTCGCGAAGGACGCAAACAGTCAACTGCTCTATAGATGGAGCAGTGGAGTTACACAGGAGCAGTGATATTAGAAGCAGCTTGGAAAATAACTCACGGTTTACCACTCGAGAAGATACTTCCAAAACGAATTCAAGCACTGTTAACGTGAATTTGAAACGTATGCTGCGGTTCGACTCGTCAGCTTGGGTCACACAGTGCTGTGAAGCCTCGACAACCATGAGATCTGCCAGTTTGGCAAACACATCCACTAACCAACGTTCCACAAAGTTGTAGGACCTCTTAGTCCCTATGGTCATGATGCCTATGATGGAGGTCATTACCCGCAAATTGCGCATATTACGCTCCATACAGTGGATGAGAGGGTCCCAGCATTCATACAAACGGACCCTCAAAATAGGCACGTTGTGTTCAAATGACATAAAACATCTCTGAAGTGCAAACAGGGCCACATAACAAACTTCTGCGTTCGAATGACTGAGGTGATACCTACATCTCGTTGCGATAATTGTGCTCACTGCAAGACGGCGGTCCTTATAATCCAGGGGTGATTCGTCTTGTGTACAAGTGTCAACGCACAGTGAAACACTATTTGCTTGGCCTGTTCCCGTAGTTTGGTTTCCATTTGTAGACAAAGCTGGTATACTATTGTCCCCTGGAGGCAACTTAGGGCGCGTTGCAGTGTCGTCTGTGAATGCCCCCTTTGTTGTGGCCAACTCATCAAAGCGAGTGTCGACATTGTATGCAATGAAGGCATAGCTGTACAGAAGCTGTAGTTCTGTCCCACGGGAGGTATCCAGATCACGGAGCAATGGCCAACAACGCTCAAATTGTACCACCAAGTCAAAGAGATCCTTTACAGAAGGAAGTTTATAGTGTAACAACACAAATAAAACATCGGCAATGTTATAAGCCGCGTTAGTGCTACCCAAACTAGAACGTTTCAACTCACGTATGCACCTGGTAATCAGGAGATTCTTGTAGAATTGGAGAAAACACGGTATGCCATAGCCGTTGGTGTCCTGTGTGGTAGCCACTAAATCCATCCTAGCACTAGGTTCCAGTGAGTCCGCCTGGAAGTGACACCTCGCCAAATGGTGCAATAATGCCTTGGCGTAATTGGCAGTATGCTCCGAATCTGATAAACACCATGGTAATGACCAAAATAATAAATCAGCCACCTGATGCTTGGGTAGCTCCACTTGATAATTAGAGAAGATAACGCACATTAGGGACAGCACAGCAAGATGTGACTCCGCCGGGAGATTGTCTTGGTCAATCACCTTGAAAAGAACCACATCAATCACCTCTGTAACCACGTGAGAGAGACCAATGGACCCAGAACTCAAAAGACCACCAAGCATAGATAAGAGTCTAAGAGCCTTTGTTGTGTCGTCCAGGCCGACTATGAACATATCCAATATGTCAGATACCATCTGCCTTTGTTCTACCGGTGCCAACCTGCCAATGTGGTCACGAGCTGCCCTACGAAATACATGTTCCCGTGGTTCACTGAATTTGCCAAAGTCCACAGGCGCCTCACATAGTGACAAACGAGGTAGACGCTGGAAACTGGAATGGTCCTGTGAGGGCAACTCAGCAGAAGCATACAACATGTCCATAATGACATAGTGGTCTAAAGCGGAAAGAGCTGGAATTTGCTTCTCGAGCTCAGCATATCCCAAATAGACATTGAGTGCATGTTGTCGATCCTCCGTGGATCTAATCAGTGCCGTGGTGTCACTGCGTAAGGCAGTCTTGAAAAATGCAGGCGCCTCAGAGACTATACGCCTTGCGTCATCCCACAAGGAATTGTCACCCAAAAGCAGGATGACATGACCCTGGATAGAAGCAAAAACAGCTTGTGAAAGGCATCCACAACGTAGTGAACTTATACACAGCCCTGTCATGTGCTGTGGACGTACACGGCCATATCTGCTCAACACCAAACATATTGCCTCAGAAGTCTTGTCTGCGTGTGTTGCCATGGTAGTATCCTTCCTACGCCAACAATGGGGGCCAGTACAGTCACAGGCAAGAGCACTGGGCACCCAAGTTTCTAGTACCCTCAGAGCCCTAGCAAAATCTGATTCCCGAAGGCGTGGAAGTTGCGTCATTATCCTCGATATAACACCGGGATAGACATGGTTTATAGACCCTGGCACGTGTACTAAAGCCTGTAATAGTAATGACTTGTGTTTGGGCGTTTCGGTGTAACACAGGGTCTCCAACAAAATCATACACAAGTTCACTACATGCGCCTCTCGCTGCACTCTAGGAAATAAGCCAGTAGTTATATCGACCAAATCATCAATAACCAGCGAGCTCCTTTTGAACGCCTCTATGGATGATGAGATATTACTGTCGCTGGTGGCAAAGAGTATCCTCCATGATGATAATAGGCCTTGACAGAGGGCATCTATGTCCCAAGTAGAAGTGTCACAGGAATCCACTAGCAATTTTAGTAACTTAAGCAGGGTCTGACCTTGTTTGTAATAGCAGTGACCGCCCTGGTCTAGGTCGTTTCCGCCCGGATTGCGTAGATGTTGCTCATCAGAGTAGCGTTGTTGGTCCCTGTAGCCACAGAAAGTGTAAAGATGGTTAGAGACTAGTTTTACTACTCGGAACAGGTTGTCGTAGACCCCCTTGGTAACCTCGGACGTAGAAGGATAGTCGGCAAGTGTCGATAAGAGATGGCGACATTGGCCAACTAAATCCTGCAATATCTGGGCCTGATTAACATCCTCTACAGCCCTGGACCACAGAACAAGCAAAGTGCCCAGACGCCGCTGTAAATCGATCACATTGGTAATATCCATATCGTATCGTAGAGGCGATAAGTAGGACCGAAATGGACCTAAATTACCGCAAAAGCGGCGTTAAATAGAACAATATTTTATTGTGCCATCTTGGAAATGTAATATATACACTTTTGGTATAAATTAAATGTGGTTGTTGCAATGTGTACTGATATGCTGTTTCCAAGTGATCACGCAAAAATTAATCCTTGGATAACTGTCGCCTGTGGTGAAATTGAGCAAGCCTAGAAGCGAACGAACGCTTGAGGTCTTCTTCTTCCCGGTAACCTGGCTCCGAGTCGAATGTAGACAGACTCTTTAAGTAACGGGGACCACCTGGTCGGTCACGAGCTTTGAAACATTCTTCAGAACGACCTTCAGAATGAGGACGCATGTACCAAGGAGTAGTTTGACGCTTAAAGTCTGGCACTAGAGTGACTGAAGGGTCGTCAGTGTAGATATTGACGGACTTTGGACCCTTGCCACCGGAGTTGTAAACATACATACCGCTCTTGATTAGACTCTCACGGCGCTTCTCAGCACGGTCCTCAGCCTCACGCTCAGCGTCCTCAAAAAGGTTTATGTGGCCGCCGTTAGGTGCCTTCTGTTTGGAGTCTCCGATCTCGTGTTCCTGGGAGTGGCTATCTGGGTCGAGGTCGCCGATATAAGAAATAGTGGCCGAGGAACTGGTGATGTTATCACGTTCAAATGATCGAGAACGAGATCTGTTACCTGGATGTGAGTAGTTATGGGAATCATGTTTGCTGTTGTGGTATCCAGATAGATGCTCAGTGTCATTTTCACCCAATCCATTCTTCGGTCCACGTTTAGAAGCCTTGCGATCCCTTTGGCGACGACGCGATTCGCCGAAGGGGCCTAGGTTGAACCTAGGGTCATCGTCTGTAGGGGTAGAAGAATTTAATACGGCCTGAGATTTTCTGCGTAATTCTACCAGAGAGTCCGTTAGACGCTCACGCTTTAGTTGCTCACGTGTAGACAGACGTTTCTCAATGTCACGGTGTTCATCGTACTTTACCTCGTACTGGCGATCGGCACGGTAGACATTCCACTTCTTCTGAGGAAGGATGTTGAGACCGCCGTGACCACCCATTGCTATCCATAAGGTTGAGCATATAGTGGTAATTTTCACACTAAAAGGACATATTCAAGCAAATAGGAATATTTACACTTTGTGGTAGTAGTACTAGTTAGGCTGGAGAAGTACAGTCATGTAGTTATACACATTGGATGTAGCGGCAGTGCGAATTTTTATAATATACTGAATAAAAGATATGTATATAATTATGCCGAATTCTAATTATTGTGTTGCAGGAAATATTGCAGACGTGTTTCGGAAAATATGACTGAATAAATGACTCGAGGATAGGCCACAGGGGGTCTGATTTTGGCTAGTACAATATACAAAAATATGTAGATTTTTTACAATTATGTGGTATTTGATGCTCAAAGAGGGCTTTATCGCTAGAACATAGTAGCTTTGTGGGATTTATTTGAAGTTGGAAACTAGAGTTTCGATACTTCAGGGTTATACAATATTTATTACAGATGTGTGTCATGCGGTTTTAGATAACGTAGTTTGATGATATAAGTGGAAGCCTGTGAGACGATGAGGATGATCGTGATTTTGTAGGTGGAGTCATATTGATTTAGTAATATTAGGGTATTTACGGTGCTAATCTGGAGGGATATAGTAAATAAGGACAAAGATAAACTGGAGTTGAAGCTGGAAGAGCAAGCGAATGTAGCAAATGAGGTACAGTCGAACCACAATATGGCACTGAACCAGAAACGAATATATGTAGATGGAGTCTTTGATCTCATGCACTGGGGGCATCTCAATGCACTAAGGCAAGCACATAAATTGGGAGGTAAAATAGTAGTGGGCGTAGTGTCGGATGAAGAAACAAAGAACACGAAAGGTATCGCACCCATATACACCGCGCAAGAACGTGCTGAGTTGATAAAAGGGTGTAGATGGGTACATGACGTCATAGTAGATACACCCTATGAGGTGAGTCTCAACTTTCTAAAAGATGTTGCCAAATGTGACGTTGTCGCACATGGCGACGATGTGGCGATTGGTGCCAGTGGCAAAGATTGTTATGAGGAAATCAAAAATGCAGGGCTGTTTGTGTCAGTGAGGAGGTCACGTGGATGTAGCACATCGACAACGCTGGGAAGATTGGTGGAAGCGCTGAGTAGTGATCGGTTCAGCCATTTGTCAGTTGGACAAACAGGTCACGACCCAATTTCACAATTTGAAAGGCTAGTGGAAGAGAATGAACAACAGATGGCTAGAGATCAACTTTCAGATGATGGACTGGGAGGTGTGGAGAAACGAGGAGTACACGATGGAGGCCACGTCAAATTCCCAAGATGTCGTACGTTGGCTTCATTGTTTGCTAAGTTTATGCCAAATACCAGCAAACCAGAGGGAGGCAGAGTAGTGTATGTAGATGGAACGTTTGATGTTTTCCACGTTGGGCATTTGCGATTTCTAGAGAAAGCGAAAAAACAAGGTGATTTTCTTATAGTTGGGATATATGATGATCAAACAGTAAGGACAATCAAGGGGAACCCGTTCCCAGTGAACCACCTTACGGATCGAGCACTTACAGTGTTGGCGATGAAGTACGTAGATGATGTTGTGCTAGGGGCACCGTTTATACCGTCGAAAAACTACCTGCAAAATCTAGAGGTATCTGTAGTTGTGGTCGGAGACCACAGTGATGGCCCATTGATGACGGACAACTTCGATACCCATGCGGTTGCCAGAGAAATGGGAATACTGGTAAATGTGGACTCTGGATATACACTGACGACTGCAGATATCATCCACAGAGTTTCTAGTAGACTAGATCAAATCGCATCTAATGTTGAACGCAGGTGCAAGATAGAGAAGGCACTTTACCATTAATGTACTAGATATATTGTGTAGCAAAAGTGTTGTACAGTGTCTCCACATATAGTGCACTAAGTTACAACTTTGGTAACCTGGCGAGAGCCACGAATGACGGAATCAATAAACAGCACGGCCTGTAGCCACCCGGCATCCTTAGGACACCTGGGAATTATGGAACATGGGCATAATACTTACAATTGAGTAAATGCATCCTGTATGGCTTCATAGCTTGTATTTGCACCATTACGAATACCAAAGTGACTGCAAATTTTTACGCTGGCACCAATGGAAAACCTACTTCATTGCGATACGTTTCACGTGCACATCAACTGGGACCACTTCACGCTTCCCCAAACCGAATAACAGCACGCAGTCTGCCACCTTTCGGCCGACACCACTAATGTATTATCTAAGAGACCGTGGTGTACTTACTGGAATTTTAGGAGCTCCAACTGAGCAGCCGGATAGGGCACTTCACGAAGGCTCAACAGAACATCTATACCACCTTCACGTAAAGCAGAGATTGTTTTTGCAAGGTATTCAGCACGATAACCCAAACCAAGGGCACGGAGCTCGGTGGAAGATGCTGTGGATAGCTGACGCAAAGTAGGAAATGAATAGAAACGCAACTGAGAACCCGGGTAGTCCTTTGAACCAAGGAAAGTGCCATAACGCTCACGGATGGCGAAACATAAACGAGTAATGCGTTTTATGTTGTTGTTAGCAGAACATATGAAACTCACAAGAGTCTCTAGAGGTTCCTGCTGTAGTATACGGACTCCCTCAAGCTGGTCAACAACACGGGTGACACTGGGAGGAGCACGCACTCGGTCCAGTTTGTATTCATGATCCAAATCAAAGTAACTGCGCAATCGAGACTCCTCGCATTTGCCAAACAGAGTCCTGACAAAGGTTAACCATGAAAGAAAAAAAAGTACCTGAATTCTACACAGTCGTCAACCTTCCGCACCTCGACAACAGCGCTATCAATTACCCCAACCCATAGCTCAGAACCTACAGGAGACCAGCTAAATGATTGACCTAAGATTCTATAACGACCCCGTTGACGGCCCACCTGTTGTGAGTAGTAACGATGGGTCCATCTGACGCCGTTTACACAACGACGTCCAACGCACACACATGTCTATAAACAACGCAGTTTGATCTACTAAATGATCTCTCGGTGAACGGCTATTAAATGGTTGTTGCCCTTAGAGTGTGTAAAAGGCCGCGGTAAATCATGAGCTAGTCGCTCAGCGTACAGCTGACAGCCTCATTTACCACTTACGGGGATAATGAGACTGAAAACTGACGTATTAAGGTCAGTTTCGCACTCATCTGTTGTTCTGGCGTTGAAGAGAAAACTTGCATGATCTATGGCCCCCTGGAGGAGAGCTAAAACAATCTGAGATGACACTACTGGATTCCTCTTAGATCCACTTCAAGTGAACCCGGAATAGCTGAATGTGCGAATGGTAACCTTGTATGAAGCAGCGTTATACCTGCTTGTATTAATAGAGGAGCCTAGAGTGTATTGGGCATCCGACTCTATCCTTGTGTGTTACTAACTCCATGAAAATGCAAAAGACATCCAAAATCGGAGACTTTGCATATGTTGGTTCTCTCCAACATGCCCCCAAAACAGACAATGCTCCAGGCATGCCGCATCGGCGAACTGTAGATAGGTCTAACCGCATTTTGGTGTAATATCCATTTGTAGCTCAAGATTGCGACGAAATTTCGACGACATAAAGTAGCCGAAAGAGGAATGCCGCAGTGGACATTTAAAAATTGAAGAACTCGCATTGAATTGTGCATAGCAAATGAATCCACTCTTTTCGGCGGATAAACGTATAGATTCACTTCATTGATTCTCCCATTCAGTTTTTTGATGGAATGTATGGAACACAAATTTGGTGATATCAACATGTTATGATATAACCGTGGTTGTGCCACTAGCATTTGATGTTTCCGTAGCACTTCATTAGGTGCAGACGATCTAGCTCAACAGCAGCCTGATCAAGAGACTTCAAGTTGTTGGTCTTGAACATCCGTACATGAATTGCAAAATATTTTGCCTTGTAAAATCCGTGCATTTTGGCCGAGAAACTGCTGTAACAGCGGTTTCCCTGGTCGTACCACGATGCAATCCAGGATCGTTTGTCCCAGTAAACACCTGGTACCAGACATTTGTATTGTTGAGCTCCTAATTCGGGATCAGGCTCAGCAATGAGTGGGATATCCAAAAGATAATCGTAGCATTTTGTGGCCTTTCGAATTTCCATTTGGGCTTCCTTGTGACTTCTGCGTTTGTTGATTATCATTAGCCCCCCAACCTCAAGAGACTTCAAAGCCTCAGCCATCTCCATGTGCTCCCTATTCAGCTCTATAATCTTATCAGCCTTGGACAAAGAGGACCTATTGCTTTCGTTTATGGGCTTTTCGCCGTCACTACGTGTAACCCTGATTTTACCGCGACTGCCATTCTTCTTCCTAATATCCCGTGAATCTTTGAATTTGCGGCCGAAATGGGTGTTTCTACTACATTGGTGGATGTAGTTGTCTTCTTCGTCGCTATCTTCAGAGTAGTTCATTTCTAAATTAGTAGGGCCCTGGTCCTGGATGTTGCTAGATGGTGTACGCAATACGTTGGCACCACCAAGGGTTCCCAAGTGAGTTGGTGGCTGCGCCTGGTTCTCCGTGACTCCATTACCACAGGACATTATGCCCGTGGATCCATTAAACAATGGTATGCATCCCATGTTTATTGGATTCCATAATATGTTCGGTTCGGCAAATAGGTGATCGAATCCCTGTTCAGATATCTTAGAGTAGAAATCACGACGATAGTAGTCATGGTTTATCTGACCGTTGATTATAGGTTCACCTAAAAACGGGTGAAACCCAAGAAACGGATAACGACCGTTCTGAACACCCATGAATGGCGTAGCATAATGGTAACCAAGAGGCCAATTGTTGGTGAAAGATGGGAATCCAGCGCCATTGTAACATGGTGGTGGAGGTGATGGGTTATTGAGGTAATATGGGTCTTGTACAAAATCTAAACCTGGTGTATCCATAAGCTTTTGGCGTTTTCCTTCATTGGCCGCTGGCAATTCAGACTCCACTGGTTCGTCGATGGACAAGGTGCGCTTACGGGTAATCTCAAAGGTGTTGTCAGCATCTTCCAATGATACTCCGGTGGCCATGGTGCGGTAGCCATCGTCGTTCATCAAATCAACTGTACTAACACTGGCCATAGAACACAAGGTAACCACTGGCTTTGTCACCATGTCCACACCTTCAACCTCACCCATAGGTGCTTTGTGGTATGACTCAGGTGTACCATCCAATGCAGATAGCCCACAGCGACCTTCAACGTTATTCGGAGTTGTTTCGGAACTCATGGCTGGTGAATTGCGGTCTGGCGAGCATGGAGCCGTTGCTCCGTGGGACAAAAAAGCATAAGGTAATTCTCTTGGTGATTCTTGAATAAATATGGTCCCGTCAGCATTGTTATAACCATTATCTGGTGATGCTAAATGGGTAGGGCTACTGCCCATGATACTGGGTGAATTCTGAGTGCTTTGTTGCTGATCATCCTGGGCATCCATTTCCATAAGTTGGGGCAAATGGAACGCCGTTAAAAATGCTTGGTATTGAGCATATTGCGCGTGCATTTGCTGCAGTTGGTTCTGGATTTCAAAGTGCTTTTGATGCTGGGCAGAAACCCTGTCGTGATACTGGGCGTATTCCACTAGCAGCTCCATTGGCACAATGTCTTCCTCATTTGGGAACATCGGCGGCTGGTTCATAGGGGACAATGTCTCAGTAGGTAAAGGAGTTTGACGCATTTGCTCCCACCATTGAGCCCACATCTCCCCGTCGTTTTCTAACGATGGCAACCTTGTGCCATTCATACTACCATAAGAACGCAATGGACTGGCCATGGTATTGAGTGAACGTAAGTAGCATAATTCCTGTAGCTCTGGTAAGCGCCTAAGTTGCGGAGCAGACCCGCTACGCTGCTCCATGCCTCTTCCGAAATTCATGATTTGGGCAGAGAGCATCTTGACGTAAAAAAAACCGTTGGGCACACCACCAGCACTGTCTAGGACGATTTCAAAGAATCCCAAAGTATGTTAACGTATTAACGATGTCAATTTGTGCGACTTGCTGTAAGATTCCTTCAACAAACAAATGTGTCTAGAATCTACAGAGGCAATCGCAGATCTCGCGTTGAATGTGTGAGCCTTGTGCAATGATACAGCCGTTTCGTGAATATACACACCCCTGGAGTGAGCCTTGGGATGTTATAGCTGTGTTCAACAAAGAAAAAATCATGGAAGGTTCCACAACAATCTGAAACTACTTATATAGTGAACATGTGTAATGACGAATCATAGCATGCCAAATAAATTTTAATAAAGATTTAAACACGCGCTGGATCATCATGGAACACAGTGCATGTGCTATAAACAACGCTGCAAATTTTAGATACTGCCACAACATGGACCTTAGCGAATGTCTGCGAATAAATTTCACCTACCTTCCACATCTAATGTTTACTTGTTTGACGCTTTAATGACGAATCTTGAAAATGTGAAACGCCAACTAAACTGTGTAAAAAAATCCAGGCATGATTGCGCTAATAAATGTGTAACTCAATTGCCCTTCTACAGTAGTTGGTAGTCCCCGCATCTCCACATCAGTCGATCCCTAAATGGGTAATGTCGCGTCAGAGCACGGCAGATGATGGAAAAATTTTTGTATAGCCAAATTATGGACCTCGCCACATAAAGTGGTGAGCCCACCAAACACGAAGCAGCGTACAACGTTACACGATATTTGTAGCTAGCTATTAGCTAGCCCCAGTAGATTTAATAATATGAGCTATTGATGACGCCATAGAATCACAGCTAAAGGTAACCAACAGAGCCAATAAGCTCGCTCCGATGCTATCCCGGTTAAATACACCGCTCCTCGGAGGTGTGCATATCGCGGTGTTAGTTGTCGTGGCCCTGCTAACAGTAGAAAGCTGGTGTTGGTCCTTAAGCGGGCATGGAATCTTGGCTCCAACAATTAGACAGCCATACCCAGTCACTAAGGTATGTCAATCAAGTGGAGATATAGATCGTCTGATAGATCAACGCTCAACCAGCAGCAGCATCGGCCGCACAAATTGCTAGGGGTGTACAGGAAACAGTAGAACAGAGCAAATTGAGGTGGGTAAATTTTTTTGTGCACAGAGGTAAAATGGTATTAGACAAACTATAGAGACTATTAAACAAAGTGCCACCAGCAGCATGGCCAATCAAGGCAAGGAGGAACGTAAAGATGAAACCACAGCTTGGCGTGTAGTGTTATATAACGACGATATACATAGGTATATATAACGAACTATGAATTATTCATTGCGCCCCAGCTTCACCTACGTGACGGAGTCGCTCGCGGAGGCCATTCCACAACTCAGTAGGGAGGTCGCGCACACAATCACTGTAGAAGCACACAATTCGGGTCAGGCAACCGTTTTGCGCACTTGGCAAAAGAAGGCCGAAGCCTACTGTATAGGTAAGCGCCTGTGTATAAATTTTAGATGCAACGCAATTAACGATCTTGCATCTATAATTGCATCAGTGATGCAAATTGCATGTGTATAGATCGTATTTAAATCTAAATATTTTGTATTTCGTAATAATTCATACAACATACAGAACTACAAAAACGGGGACTTACCGTTTGTACCATACACGACTCCTGTCCAAAGTAGGAATAGGATAGACTATATAATCGCACAAACCATTAACATAAGTGTAATATATCGTACATGTCTAGTTCTCGGGTGGTATGGTATATGTGGCAGGTGGCGTCCATCACATGGCCGTGCACTGGGAGTCCTAGACCAGCCTGACGCCGTTTTGCATTGATAACACCAGAAATACTTTCCCCATTATCATATGGGAAGACACAGCGCCATAACGGCGACTGTCTAGAGAGTTTGCTGTACAATGGTGAAAACAGATTTGTATATAGTCACCTACATTTGTTGTCACCCTCCAGCCAAACATGCCCAGGAGGGATCAATGAATCACCAAGACGCTCAGATGAAGAAGCCAAAACACGCTTGCATATACGGCGAGATATGTTGGTTGGCGATAATGCGATGACTATGTCACCATCACGGTATAAAGGGTCAGAACGACCACGCATAATACGTAACAATTGAGGGCGTGCAAATATGGCAAATGAACGCTTTTCGTCTATAGTTGGCACCATGCTAGGCCCCTGGGTCTGTCAAAATTGATGGAATGACACAGAATCACATACCAAAGTGACGTCGACAACATAGTTGGTGACCACGTGCAATGTGCAAAATGTATAGACCATAGATCGAGCTAGCTCCTTAGCCCGAGTGTAAGAGGAACGGAGCATCTCGCTCGGGCCTATAACACAAAAAATGGAGTCAATGGTCCAAACACAGATGCGCCAACGCACCACCCACTGAGGCACCGCCGTACGACTACAGAGCGGAATCCAAGGCTTAGGTGATGCGCCGGGAAGCGGGAAGTGGCGATATGTAGATCATGGTGAGCCGTACCTTTACACATCATACCCCAATAGGAACAGAGTATACCCCGATTATGTTGTCAAAATAACACCATAAAACCAATTAGGCACAGATATAATAGAATAAAACATGGGAATCGAATAGATAAACGTCGATATGACGCTACAGAGCCATCCACCGGGCGTTGAGGACGACATAGTGGAGGACGGCGTCGTGGAGGTAGGCAAAACCAAATTGGAATTATAACCCACAGGTGATAAAACAGTATTCAAAGGGAATTACACAGAGTCTTATAAACGCTCTATCGCATTCAGTAGACGCTGGAAAGGAGGCTACAGAGTCACTGGCTGAACTTCAATCGCAAAACGGTATGACCTAATTTCCAGTATGTAACAATTATTATAGAAAATCTCAACCGGATAAAGGATAGGCTTAATGAATCACACGATAACGTGACTGCGACACAAATGATTGTTGATGCATATGTAAATTCAGTTAGGTGGATCAGCAGCTCTATATCGTGGCAAAAGGCGACCAAACTCACAAGGACTACAACGGACACAGGAGTTCAATCCACCGAATCACACGGATTCTGGAGTAACATTTTATGGTCTAGGGGTGGTGAAGAAGAGGAAACTGCTGTAGTCGAACAGTCTCCCGTTAAGCGTGAGTGGTTGGAATTGAGTTGAATATATATTATATAGAGGCTATGGAAGAACTGGCATCCACCACAAATGAGCATCTGGATCTTCTCATCGAAGAACTTAAAAGCAACCGCCAGAAAACGGAGGTGATTGCTGGCTCTGTGCAACAGCAGAACGAAGATCTCGAAAGGATAAGCGACTCTGCAGTTGCACTCCAAGACCGAGTTAACCAAGTTAACCGCGTTTTACGTGGTGGAACATGAGTTATATAGACTTGCAACTGACACAGATAGATGTTAAACATGGCGTATAATCTGTGTAGTTATGTAGTGACGCTATGTACCACGTGGTATAGCAATGTCGGTTTTATTAAGTACTGCTAATCCACTTATTGGTTCTATTCTGTATTGACAAGCGTGTTGAATGGTATTTTGCTGGGACCTAGAGCTGCGAAAATGCAAACCACTCAAGCTGTTGCGTCATGTAAACAAATGGATCAGTAGCACCGCTCAAAAACTTGAAGAAGTTATCATGGTGCTCAGATCCCTTCTGCGGTTCCAAACCATCCTGAAATAATGTGATTTACAACATTTTAATGGACATACCACGCCTTCGTTCGCTATGGGCGCACACTTGGGACATAAGCCATCGGAACCGATGCAATAGGTGTGGAATGAATGCTGGCAGTAGAAATGCAGAGATGGCATCTCGAGACATAACTCGCAACGGGAACAATTAGTGTTGTTGATGACGACGTATGAATGCTGCAGACGCTGTAAATCACGATTCATTTGGTTGCAGTCGACCTTGTCCTGTGCAATGTCACGTTCACACTCACGCAGTAAGTCATCTATCTTGCGAAACTCACGACGTAAGTAATCCTGAGGCAGTGTATAGATTCGAACTTTTACATGACCTACCTTGACGTCACCAAATTTCAACGCGGAATTCCTCTGGATTATACTCAGCACGCTGGGGAAACTTAAGAGTTTGTGCGTGTGAATGTGCTGCAATGCGATACGTAGCAGGTCAGAAGTGTCGTTCGTAGAAGAAACCAAAAGTGATAATGTTCCTACCCATAAAGTGGGTTCGTTGTAGCCATAACTCAAAGCATGGTTGAGCAAGTCAAACTTGTTACTGTGTATGTCGTTGTCACGCATTCCAGCCAACACTAAAGGTAAGTGGTAGTATCCCATTTTTATAGCCATGGCATTGGCACCACGCTGGTAGTTATATACCAAACAGAGAAGAAGTGCGATAAGTTGGTATTCAGCCAGCTGCGTGTTGTTATTCAACAATTTCCACATCTGGTCTTCTAGGGCCTCCGCAAAAACAGTTCCATCTTCGGACGTCGATTGATGGGTTGACGACGAAAGGCTAGTCTGGACGGAGTTAACATCTGATGTGTCAAAACTCAGGGAGGGAACGGATGACCGTCTGATATCAGGGTTCTCTACAGAAATGATCGAACCAGCAGTCTGTTGCTCATTGGTTGAACCACCATTACGCCTAAGTTGAGCAGCATATTGCTCAAGGATCAAATGAAGGCGGGTAGAAAATATCATGAGAGATGTGTTGGGAATGTCAGCACCGAGCATATCAATAAGGAATCGATCCTCCATGCAAAAGACAGGTACAAAAGCTTCGAGTACACTGCCGTGGTGTTTAGGCATGGACTCGCTAATTTTACGAATGAAGTGCAGAATTGCACCAGGGTTATGCCTGACCAGCCTACGGCCATGCCGCAATATTGCATTACATGTAACCTGACTGCTCGATGACTCCATGTATTTCAAGGTGGCACCATAATCGTGGAAGTCCTCAACCAGAATATCGATATACTCGTCATGGTTGTGCTGTGCAAGAGCAATTGCTCGAGCAAAATCCGAACCTCCGGACGAACGGCAGTCATAAAGGGCTTCCCTAATACCATCCTTTTCAGATTCGCCAAACTCCTCCAAAAAAACAGACATTAGTTCTTGACAGTCGGGAACGTCGGTTGTATCCTCTGACTTGTCCTCATGCTGCTCCTCGGAGTCTTCACGTGTTGGGATGCTGCTTGAACTGTCCTCAAAAAGGGACTGTAGTGCTCGCATTAGCACTATGGTGTGTATGCTTGTAGCTTTTCGACGTCGGTGGAGGTTGATAAGATATTTGTATAGATAGAGCTTGGAGTTTAAAGGTGTGAAGCGAGCAATGACGAATGCCGGTTCAACCGCAGAGCCAGCTCGACAGTAGGCCTCCACAGCAGCCTCGTACCGACCCTTGTCATACAGCCAGTTCGCATGGATCTTATGAATCTCTTCACATTCGGAAAGAGGACGGTTTTCCAAAGTGGCCGTAGCTATAGCCCACTCAAAAAGACGTTTGCGTATCAGCATTTGCAAACGGTCATGGATGCCCTTCTCACGCAACTCAAACAATATCAAAGAGGAACTTGTACCGGACCGCGCTAAAACGTAGATTGAACCAAGGGCTACTTCGAACTTGAATACAACTGGAATGTGCTGTGAATATGCAATAAAATCCATGCCAGGAATGCGGGAGTGTACAGCTACGAGGGTAGTGGCAAAGGATGCATCTAGGCCAGCCTTGCAATCTACAGAAGCGGTGGCAATATATCCCTTGTAGGCACACATAGAAGTACATTGGCCTTCACCCTTCAGTCTAGAGATAATGGAGCCCTCGGCGTTATAGATGTCCAGCATACCACCTGATTTAGACACTGCAAAGTGGCCGCCTTTACCCAAGTCGCAAGAGGACTCGAAAGAGGATTCGATAAGATGGAGATCAGCCAGTTCAGGCACTGGTAACAAACTCAAAGTTAACACGACTTCATCACAACAAACAGTAAGACCGAAGTTCCCAGATGACAAGTTATGTATGTGCAGAGAGCGAATCACACCCACATGACGGCCTCCGGCGAGTTCAGAAACGCTAATCACGATAATAAATATCACTATTTTGGACATACCTCACTGGAATTAAAGTATGTGATGAAGATGTCCCGTCTGGAGTTGGTGATAAGTAGTTGTAGTAGACATACAGGGAACCATTATCTGTGGCAACCTGCCTTTGATGGAAAAAAAGTTAACCAGCACTTACCACAGCCATGTTCGTGCATGTAGAAACTGTAATTGCCTGTATGTGATCCAGATCGAAACCGTGCGACGGTAAGAACAACGGTACAGATTGTACAAAATGTAACAGCTCCACGTTGTCACCGCCATGCTGAGGCGACACCTTGTAGGTGTTGAACTTAAGCATCAAGTCGGATTCCTCATCTTTCCTGGGAGATATTTGATTTATACGATGCAGCGAAGACGTACCCTACGATAATAACTGCCGATGCATCCCAACAGGAGAATATACGAAGACCCTCAAACTCGAATGCCTTTAAGGACTGGCACAGAAGAGTATCCCTTGATGCTCCGGTGCCATCAGACCTGTAAAGAGCACTAACGCGCCCTGAAGACTCGAGAATCCATAGATAAGCGTCATCACCTGCAGCATCCACTACAGTCTCGAAATTCAGAGAACCGTGACCTGTGTGAATATGGAATCCGTTATGCAAATGGGTTACACCTACCTGGCTGGATTACATTGACGAGATGCTTGTCAAAAAAATGGAAGCGGCGAGTTGTTTCCATGATAGCAGAGCTGTGCATGGTAGTCACCGATCAACATAATGACAAGAAAGTGACATATTAGAACAGTCAAATGTACAGAAGGTAATTATATTATGGCATTTTATACTATAAAAGTATCACATCGTACGTATTACAACTAGACAATATGTGTATAATGAAAGCGACAGCGTTAGATTGTCGCGCGGTATATTGCTCATATATCATGGCAAAAGAGATTCAGCTGGATATCAAAGGCGATAGATTAAGCTCATTTTGGGTTACTAAGCACGACTACTACTGAGTCACCGCGCAAAAACAATCGTGATATATAGCGATCCTTATTGATGTATTTCTTTTTCCCGCCTCCACCACTCGTTTCGGTCCACATCTCACGCACGTCAGTTAATATCATATTGAAATGGCGATCAAACGCTTTGACCTGTAAGCATCGTCGATTTATGACAGTATCAATCACTTACTCTACCCAGCAGCTTACGGTTGCTACGGCAGTTTATCAGCACTTGTGAATTGTCGCGAACACATTCTTCCAAGACGGATAGAGGCCCAGGTGGGCAATCTTTGTCTTCTGTAGTCGCCATAGATGTATCCACTGGTCGAAGGCTGAAACACTTGACATGTGAATCAAAAACAAACCTACCATACAAGGCGGTTTTGTTGTAAATATAAATAAATTGATATGTTTAAATATCTAAAACCACGCAGGCTTTTGCATTAACAACTGAAAATATCCTCACTGACACGTGAGCCTGTCGCGACGCGGCTCGACATAACAACGGAGCTAAAATAAAACACTACTTTGTTTAAACGCGTACGCAATACATTGAATTTAGATTATAATAGACAGTGTATAGAGTTAATAGTAGAAGCATAGCTAACAGTTTTTGAAATGCTACTAATTATTAAACAGAATCTGCGTTTTTTCATTTACAGTCCTAAATCATATCGATTACAATATTATCAATTTAGATACTCAGCATTCTATGAGTCATAGGTGCTCCAGTTAACCTTCAATATATTATGTTACATCCGTATATCAAAATAAAATCTTAACGATATTCATCCCAATGGAATGGATATGATGACTGAGCAATGAAAAGGTATCAAAGGTCCATACCAATCTTGCAAAGTTCAACCTCCTTGTAGGCACCCCTACCGTTGTGAGTATTCATGAAGTACCTGATCTCAACACGACCATCCGGTGTCATAATCTCACATTCAACAAGACGGTATTGACCCTTCTTGTATTTCTTAAGGTCTAGGCAAACTTCACCAGTTTCCTTTGAATCCCAGACGACACCCTCTTTGTGGATGACGTCCTTCAGAGTGAGGGGTAGGGAAGTGTAGTATGAATGGTCTTTAATATTTTGCTTGTGTGCTGCAGTGGCCTCTCTTTCCAGTCTCCTTTCCATTTCCTTCGGAGTCTCCGTCCTAACACGTTCCGGCTTTGTAGCCTTACAGTGTTTACATACCCATTGCTTCTTTGAACATGTGTTAGCATGTTTAGAACAGCAGTCTTTCTCCTCACTTAATTCTTGAATGCGTGCCGAAGAGTCATAAGCCGAGGGTGCAATGTACTTCTTGGAGTGAATACGACGGTAATCCCAACTGTCTTTCTTGATCTCCTTAGTCCAGTCAATATCATTGGCCCTGTACTCCTTGAAACCTGCTTTGCCACTACTCCTGTTCAACAAATATTGCTTGAACAAGGCAAACATGTCACCCTTGTGTAAGAAAGGTGCGTACTCGTTGGTATTGGGGTTGGTGTTGAGGTAAAGCCTGTCTACATCCTTGGCATTGGCGTCAACCAACTGCAGCAAAACACCACGAATATTATCACGAGTGAAGGTTACAACACGGGTGACAACTTCAGGGTTCAGTTCATCAAAACGCCAAATGTTGCTCCTGCCGTGGTATACCGAATCAATGACGCAGTTGTAGCGAGGAACGAAGGCGTACACATCCTTGTAGTGCCTGGAATCGAACCTAAGCAAGTTGTTGCCGTTGTTCTTTTTACTGATGTCGACAGATACTTTAGTCATGCTCTTGTAACGCAATGCTATGTAGGTAGGACGACCAATTTCGTTGAAAGCATGTGACTTCTCAGCCTTGTAGTAATAGTAAATGTGCTGATCACCATCTTTCGTATCATAAGCGGTGAGCTGCATGAAGAACTGTCCGTCAGTTGCCTGGTCGATAAGGGCGTCAGTAATGTAGTAATGAGAGCGTTCGAAAACGGGCATGTTGTCTTCAGTAACCTCGACAAATCGGTAGCCATCAGCGGGTTTGAAGCTGATTCTGACAGTGTCATCACGACTAGTGACAGCGTGGATGTTGTAACGTTCGTCATGGCTGTGTTTCAGTTCGAGTGTGATGTCACTGAGATTAGACAGCTGTACTGCCTTCTTGGCTGCGCAAACACATTTGCATTTGCATGGACAGGAACATTCGGTCCTACCAGAACATTCACGTTCATGATGAGGATTTGCACCGAGATTGTAACCACCGGTGTGCGAGTCATATTCATACCTCACAGGTGCACCCGCATCCACGTTCCTATCCCTGTAAGTGTTCATAGCCTGAAGGACATACATAGCAACTTGGTCATCAAAGGCTTTATCGACTGCGTAGCCATGTTGTTTCTCCTGCCTCTTCTTCGTGATGATGAAAGTCATGATGTCATTGATGCGTTGGTAGAACACAAACTCATCTATACGTGTCCATCTACCATCACGCCTCATGAAATAGTGTATGGTGCAGTTACCAGTGCGCAAGTCATAGGCGTTGAATGCCAAAAGCTCTAAACCCAAAATGTTGTAGTGTAGAGCCTGGGTAGAACGGTATTGATCCTTCAAGTCTGCAATGACCTCATTTTCACCGTGTACAAAACTCCTGAATGAGTAGTAGTTCTCCATAGCAGTGCAGTATTTCCTATGAATCAACTTGCCTTCGCTTACACGGTCAGTCATCCATGAGTAATGGAGATCCAACTCAGTGTCAAATTGAACGGGGATGGTTCTTCTAAGTTGTTCAAGAGCATATTTGGGGAGTTCTCTCGGCATCAGTTTGATCCTTTGTTCAATGGTACCAACCTTGTCCGGGTTGGAAAGACGTGGTAGGTCATCCAAAGGAGTAGGGAACCATTCATCACCACGCTTATCAAAGTAATACTCAAAAATGGCACCGTCTTCATTGAGCACAGCCAATTGGACGTATTCTACACCATAGGAGTTGGTAAAGAGGGAAGCGTGTGTGATACCATAACCTGGACGTTCCCAGATCAACCTATCATCATCGGTAAACCTGTAGATTACGTAACCATCATTTGCAATGAAAGTACGTTCAGTGGTACCGAAGTTGTTTACAGCTGTAGTACCAAACCAATGACCATCCTCCCTGGGTAGCCTGCGGCAGTTCACTTTGAGGAACTCTACAGAAGCGAAGGTTTGTTGACCACCATAAGAGGTAGGAGCAATCTGAACGTAGTTGATTACTTTCTCTTCCTCTACCTCCTCCACCTTATTTCCATTTCCAGATTGCTCGGCGCCTGCACCTGATTGTACCTTGCCGTGCGAGGAATCTGATGGCTCTTGAGAGACGCGAGTGAACCCGCCGGCATCACTTTCAACAAACAAGTATTCTTCCATTACACCTTCAAAACTCATGACACGGATAAGGCAGTGTTTCTTTCCCTCGTACACGTATGTCATTATCTTCATGCCAGTGTCAAGTTTGCTTTGGTCGAAGGAACACAATTTAACCGAACCGGCAACAATCTCGCCAACACGGTGGTTAAACTTGGGGTAGTAGGTAACCAGTTGTTGTGGCGATTCAGGATTTTGCACAACGATATTGTGCTCCATTAGTGTGCTGTTGTCAGCCAACAAGTCAAATGTGTACGTGGTGCTGTACTGTGCCCTGTGTCTGAGATAGTCAGCACGCGAAACCTTGACAAAGCCTTCGGGAGTGTTAATTAAGTACCGTACACCGTATACACCACGTCTGACTATACCGTAGATCCGCACATAATTGGCCTCTGTGTTGATGTAATCAACAACGACCTTGTATGCAAGGAACGAGTGAGGCTCAAAAATCGTAGCTTCCCCACAGGTAATCGTCTGGAAAAGACTGTCAGAAGGTGCATGAAAGATCGTGCTCATGATTTTTCCACACTTAGTGACATAAGTCTTCGCGTTATACTTGTCCTCATCATGACCACTGGCGATGTCGAGTGGAGCAATTACTGGATTCTTCAGCTGATTTTCGGTGAAAAGTGGCATGTAATTGTCATCCAAATCGTGAGGATAGTTTTCATTCGATGGGTCTATTATGGTGGCCGCTGCCGAAGCAGCCAACAGCGCTAATATCATGCACTGACGCATATTTAAATATTCAATTTTATGCTTATTAAAATCATATATGGAACATGCCGTTATTAAATGTTCCTTAAAGAAAATAATAAAGCAATTGAAAAAAAATATACTGTGATAATGAAGTCGGCAAAATGCGGCGGTAAACCGCGCATATGCCAATAATAGGGTATACCAACATCCCCATCACAAAAAATTATGATTCGACGAATTCGCGCCGGTAGTCCAATTCATTTTATATTAATCTTAATGTACGAATTATGTTAATCATGCAACGCCGTATTATTAAGGCAACAATGGAATTCTCTGATGTGGGAAGGATGTCGTACATCATGACATGATTCAATGTGTCATTAATCATGTCCTGAAGTTTTTAGGCGCCATATCTGTCCTTTATAAATTTAAATGCGTAAGGAATCTTATCTCTAAGGCGATAGAACGTCCCAAATCACACCGTCCGTTGAGTTTTCCGAATATGGTTTTCATGTTACAATTTTAAACTTATTGTCAACTAATTAGAGCTTAATTATCATGAATAACGTTCCGTCAAACCAATGACACAATAAATTCACACGAATACCTGGCTACCTATTGTTGCTGTAACAGGAGACCCGCTGTTAGCCTTCCGGTGTTACTAGTATTAAGCTCTTTATTTAGGCGCAGTTAACGTGTATAACATGGAGACATTGGTCATTTAATCCACAGAAGCAGGGTTGACTGTTATTGTAATTGGTTCTCTGAGCGTCCTCTGCACACATCTGATCACAATCACAAATCTATTGCACCAATAATTAATTGTCGGCATTGTTGTCTTGTGTTTTTTGATAGGTTTTATACATTCCGCTGGTGCTTGTAAAAGGAATCTATCGTATAGATAAGTTTTACAGCGCATCCTGGAGAAAGTTGATGCGCTACCAACTATACTACTGTAATGTGGTCATAAATTGTATATAAACGTTGTACAATGCATGATTTACACCGTAGTGTAACACAGTCTTTCAAACGTGAAGAAAAGAAGACTCAGTCGTGGGATTGTATATTGCGGGAGGATTTGTAAAGAAACAGTTGGAGTCTCTGTAGCAGGACTATAGTATCTAGAGGGCCGTGATGCCTGAGTGAAACATAATAACGACTTGTGCACAATGTCCAGTCAGAGCAGCGATTCTGAAGGAGTAGATGCTTTGGAAGACTTCAAAGCACGATTGCAGGCACCGTTCGCAAAGGAACAGAGTAGTGAAGACAACGCTTCTGAGGCTGATAACCCGGCTGTCACATTTGAATCGCTTGGAGTTTGCCTAGAAGTATGCAATGCGTGTCATTCAATCGGGTGGCGAGTACCTACACCAATACAGGTTGCTGCCATCCCTCATGCGCTTCGTGGACATGATATTATAGGTCTGGCAGTTACGGGGTCCGGAAAAACTGGTGCATTTACCATACCAGTTCTGCATCATCTCCTGGGCGATGTACAGAGGTTATATTGTGTGGTTCTAGCTCCGAGCAGAGAGCTGTGCGAGCAGATTGCGGAGCAATTTCGAGCCTTGGGTGCTCCGATTGCATTGCAAGTTTGTGTCATTATTGGTGGTGTGGATATGGTGCCTCAGGCATCAGCATTAGCCAAAAAACCACATATCATCGTTGCATCGCCTGGTAGGCTTGCCGACCATATAGAAAATACAAAGGGGTTTTCCCTGACTAGTGTCAAAAAGCTGATCATCGATGAGGCCGATCGCCTTCTATCGCAAGACTTTGACGAGGAACTCGACAAAATAATACATGTAAGTTAGAAATGGTGAATTATAATAGATTCTTAGGCAATACCCACAGAAAGACAAACGTTCCTCTTCTCCGCAACCATGACCAAGAAGTTAAGCAAGCTGCAGAAAATGGCACTAAAAAACCCCATATCTGTACGTTTGATTATAAACGGACAATAATGTTTTCAGGTTCAAGTGGACGACAAGTATACTACCGCTGAACATCTTGATCAGCGGTTTCTTCTCGTGCCTCAAAAGCACAAGTGGACATACCTAGCTGCGCTACTGTGGCATTATGCAAGTCGCACTGTCATGGTATTCTGCAAGACCTGTGACGGTGCACAAAGATGTGCAGCTTATCTCAAGGGGCTCAAGTTTTCTAGTGTAGGTTGAATTTATATCTGGAACATCTAACGAAGATATGTCTGCACGGGAAAATGTCCCAAGTAGATCGGTCAAGAGCACTTCAGATTTTTAAGACGGGTGGGTAGCCTGTAACCAAAAGGGCGTAATGTGTGACAGGATCAGTGAATATTCTGGTTGCGACCGAAGTTGGTGGGAGGGGCTTGGACCTCCCCATGGTTGAACTTGTCGTTAACTTCGATATACCTGAAAGCTCAAAGGACTATATACATAGGGTTGGACGCACTGCACGTGCAGGGAGGTCAGGTTTGGCCCTTACTTTAGTCACACAGTAGGTATCCATGATCTTCGTGCATGTGGAGCAGATATGATGTGGAGCTTTTCCAGCGTATTGAGCTTGCACTTAACAGGAAATTGGACGAATTCAGAGTAAGTGGTAACATTGAGTAATCAGTAACATGCTTAGGAGCTGAGCGACGACGTGGTCCTCGCAAAACACAGCATCTGTGCAGAAGCACTACGGAAAGTCGAAACCGATAAGCTCAAACATAAACAAGGACAAGCAGGTAAAAGGGTCAGCAAGTTCCAAGCCAAATATGATGCGGCAAAACGTAAAAGGCTATGAGTAACCTTGTGTAATCGCTAAAAGTCGCTAAAATATTCATCCTGTTGTGCTTTGGTTATTTTAACATCGTGCACTCGCCAATCGTCAGGATAGTGCATATAATTGGTCGTATCTGTGACTCCACTTACACGAGGTACTATAGGTGGTTTCAACTGTCTGGAGAGCATTTTCATCCAGTCGAGGCCGTTGAAAAACTTATGTGAGTAGAGGTCAGAGCTGTTGTTGCAGCCTAGGCGCTTTCGGGGGTTTACCACAAGTAGCTTTCGTATGAAGTCCTTGACCTCGAATCTTACTGATATTGGGAACCGAATGTGATTTTCTAACGCAAGATCATATGTAGAGGCAGGGTCAGAAGCATGGAAAGGTGGTGCTCCCGTTAGGATTTCGTACACCAGCACCCCTAAGGACCACCAATCAGCCTCCACACCGTGTCCACAGCGTAAAAAGATTTCGGGGGCGAGATAGTCATGAGTGCCACAAACAGTGTACGTTTTGTTTTTTACTTCCTTGGCGAACCCAAAGTCTACCAGCCGTATGTGACCAAATTGATCCAACAACATGTTCTCTGGCTTCAAGTCACGGTAGACTATTCCCTTGAAGTGTAGGAAATCAATAGCAAGTATGGCCTGAGCAGTGTAAAACCGGGCAACTGTGTGGCCCAATGCCCCATACTTATAAATGTAGCTGAATAACTCGCCGCCAGATACATACTCCAGTAACATGTATACGTTTACCTCGTCTTGGAAGCTTCCCATATAGTGCACTATGAAGGGGTGTCTGACAGTTGATAGAATTCTTTTTTCGTTACGCAGGTGGAGCACCTGGCGCTCAGCAATTATTTTTGTCTTGTGCAGCACCTTCAATGCGAATGTGACTGGTTGAGGCTCAGGCAACGTGTTGAGAGTTACAACACATACAGTTGCGTATGACCCAGTACCTACAGTTGGGCCAATATCAAAACATGTGAGATCTAGCTTCTCCGGTAGAGTAGGTGTGGTAGTCATAGTCGATTGATTCATCACATCAGATACAGCCCATGCACGAAGACGGACTTCAGAGGATGGTTCATTATTGCTGCATATCATGTGCTTTGCGATAGTGTTGCACTTGGCCATAAACCTCGACACAGCTGGGATTGTTTGTAGGTGCGTTGGGCGCCTTACCGATTGGTGACCACGATGAGTTGAATCTTTCATTACATGACCTCTCTGATCAGTAATGTCCATGTCTGTGACTACCCCGTGTGCGACGGAATAGCTGACTCCCATCTTTTCGCAACGACTACAGCCTCTCTGCCATCAGAATCTTCAACGTTTGGCACTGCAACCACCATCGACAGTATACGCTGCTTGTGGTTATACGCTGTGGATTCAAGGGTATAGATGCATAATATTGAAGGTAACTGAGGCAAATAATACGCTGGATGTGTGTATGCGCATATCATTGACTCATTGTACTTTGCAAATGCACAACATATGTAAGGAGCAGTAATTCCTTATCGTAAGTATCCTACTTCATTAGACGTATAATGTACTTGATGATGGTAGCTAAAACAATGTAGTATACCTTATGTTACCTTCAAATATTTTTGTTTAGCCACACCGACAGCAATGTTCCCAGATCAGTCCGTATCTCTGTAAGTAGTGTTATTGATAATCTTAAGATTTCATTGGATTCACCAATATAATTTCAAGTTATCGGTACATTTAACGAGATTTGCAGTATTGTTTACGAGTAAATAAACACGTGATCCGCGGTGAGTCAGGAAATGGATGGTATGAGCGACGAAAATGCATCGGAGTAAAACGCCGAATTTAAATTGACCTCCGTATTTTGGGAGTAGTCATTGTTCTCAAGGTGCGATAAAGCAACAGCAGTCTCGCCCTGCATTTTTTTCGGCGTACAACGCGGGACTGCCATGGCCCAGATGAGAAATGGATAATTATGTGATTGTGAGTCGATATAAATAAATGTTGAAAATACATTCTTCGGCACATCGCAGCAGTACAAGCCAATGTGTCGGTCATTTTGCGGAAAAGTTAATTATAGCTATAGCTGCGAGGAAAATTTCCTCAACCTATCAGTTGCTGGAAAACACCATGCTAAAAGTGATTGTGCTTTATCACCATCTAAATAAGCATATAAATGGCTTCTTTAGTTTATTAATATTGCGTTGAGGTATTATTTTATTGTTTTATCTGGCAACTATAAATTTGATGCTACCAGACAATTGAGAACGTGGGCCCATCTATCATCGTATTTACTATGGACACTATATACAGTGTCTATATTCTTTATTAGTGCAACTGTACGATATAAGTTATGAATGTAGCCTGATTTTGTCATATAGGTCGCGTATCATATCAGTTAATGGAAAGACCTAGTTGGAACGAAAACATCTTTTACGGTAACACAAAACATAGAATCTGTCAGTGTATAATATAATTTGGAACATATAGTATTGTACGTAAAAATATTTGGAATCATGTGCTCGCGAGACTCTCGACCGCTGCTTATGTCGCACGACATGTGTAAATATCCTCCGTACCTTTTTTAAAAGTGAAAACAATTGCAATGTGTGTGGACGGTAAGTGGAATCTTGGCATGTCTTTGAATTATAATAGGTTTAGTAGGCTCACTCTTATTCTGAAGCTCTATCGATAAGAAAGACTCCATGAATGCTTATGCAGAATGGCTGCTAATCTTTGTTGATAGTGGCTAGATTATGCATAATGTTGAAGGAAATTATAGGTGACTATGAAGCTCGTGTCTACATTGAGTGCCTTCGCGTTTGTCGACGCCATCATGCTCCTTGTGTTATACCTTAATTACGACAGATATTGCGATGTACCACTGAGTATGTTCACGGAATTTTTAGATCATTAACTTGTAGATTTGTGGTTGGGAGTTGGCCTTTTACTGGTATGTATCAAGTTGGTGAAGATAAATGAAATGTTTCAGAGTCTTCCTTCTTCACTTGGGGCGCATCACATCAAGAAACATTATGGACATAAATTCGGGGTATGTGCCTGTTATATACTCTTATTAAATATGTTATATAGGTTATAGCAGAAGTTGTACTATTGACTGGAAGCTTTTTTTGGATGGCCATAGGCACAATCAACGTATGTTTTATCTCACTATTTATATACCAACAGATATCTATGTCAACGACATGTCAGGCCACAAATCCTGTAGTTTGGTGGAGTGTTTTTGTTTCCGTGACATTATTTTGGTATGTTACATAACTCATGGATTCTACAAAACTTCAGGTGTACCATCGTAGGATTCATTATTAGTTCTATAATGATTACAATTGTAAGTCAATTGAGCAAAAGTATAGTGAGGCCGTATAGATCAGTATGATCATGAACGATGGACGTAACCCTGAGTTTTAAAGGGAAGCATGTAGAGACTTTTACACAAACGCAATTTTTAAAAGGAAAGGAATGGAACCAATCAAAAAAATGGTTTTTCTATCATTCTGTAGAGTTTCAGTGTTATTGTATGTAACAATTATATTTCGTCGTTAGCGACGTTAGGGTGTGTCAGGTGAAGCAGCGTTTATGCAGAACAACATAGCGAAATAATGGCAAATCGGACGTGTATATATGTGTGTGTTTTGTTGTTTTAGCATAAACGTCGATACAATAGCTTATATCTATGTGGGTTGGGAGTGCGGGTATCCTCATGATGCAAGGATGTACACCCGGATCACCCTGACGTTCTTAAATGAGGCAGTGCATAAAGATATATCTCTTGAATGAGCCTACGCAATTTTATGAATTGCTATGCTATAAATGTGCGAAAGTATATAATTTTCTTAATAAAGATTAATCTATGATTTCATTCTGTTCTCAACAACATACATAATCACTTGATAGGTCGATATAATAGTAAGAAGAGTTATCAGCTTAATGATTAACTAGTTGATTCCTCTGTCGGCTCATGTGAAATGACAGAAGAATTTACGGAGTTCGTAGGGCACATGCTAGAGTTGGAATAGCTATTAAATAGACATCAATCATGCATATATATATAAGTAAACGGGGATATGATAAATGTAAATATGGCGTCTGTTATGAAGTTGATTGCTGCCATTGATCAGGGAACGCAGTCTACACGATGCATTTTCTACGATGAGCATTTGCAACCCCTAGCAACCTCATCTAAGGCGCACAAGCAGTGCTACCCCCAATCAGGGTAATAGTTTTTTGTTTTAGCACTAAACATTTCAGGTGGTGCGAGCATGACCCCATGGAGATCATGGAATGTGTTTATAGCACCATGAACGATGCATTGAGTCAGATTGAATCCAAGGTTTGTAAATTCACTCATACTCCATAACGGTGCAGTACGAAAGGTTTGAAATTGTAGCGCTTGGTATCACTAACCAGAGGGAAACGATACTTGCTTGGGATGCAAAGACAGGCAAACCTTTGCATAATGCAATAGGTACTTTGGTTTTGTACGTACGTGTTTATACTTTTCAGTCTGGCTAGATATTCGTGCTGAAGGAGAGGCAGAAGCAATAATCACACAATATGGTTCTGCCGATTGCTTTGTTGAAAAAACAGGTTTGGTAGTCAACTCATATTTCTCTGGTATGTGAAAACAGTTTAAACCTGCTATATATACCATTATAGCTTTCAAACTGAAATGGATGTCAAAAAATCTTCCTTGGTTCAAGAAAGGTGTAGAAAATGCTACTATTCGTTTGGGGACAATCGACACGTGGATCGTCTATGTAAGTATGGGTAACGATGCTAACTAAGCTGATGATCTACAGAACCTAACAGGAAGATATGTTACTGATATTACTAATGCGTCTAGAACGTTTTTGATGGATATTGAAAAGGGGCAGTGGAGTTCGGAAATGCTGCAGTGAGTGGAACCTCATAAACCCAATGATGTGCTGCAGGGTTTTCGATTTAAACTTAAACGTTGTACCAGAAATATTGCCTAATTGTGCAGAATTCGGGGTCATAGATAATCCTAATGTTACCAGATTTAAGGATGTCAAGATTACTGCATCCATCGGAGACCAACAATCTGGATGTATTGGTCATGGAATATTTGAACCTTGTGCAACTAAGCTCACCTTGGGTACAGGAGGCTTCGTGTTGATTAATACAGGTATCGTATAACAATTGTTAGAAATGAACTGTCACAGGAAAAAGGAGAGTGAAATCAACTGGTGGATTACTATGTACCCCATGTTACAAAATGGGGCATGACTCAGATACTGTTTACGCGTTAGAGGTAATGTATCTTTATGATATAACAAATTGATGTAGGGATCTATTGCTACTGTAGGTGCGGGAATCACTTGGCTACAAGAGATGGGAATGATACAAAACCCATCCGAAATATCCGTAAGTTTCAGTGTCACCTGTTGTGTCAAACGCAATTTTCGAACTATAACGTAATTTCAGGATATATTGAATGATTGTCAAGAGTCTGGTGGGGTTGTTTTTGTCCCTGCATTTTCAGGGTTATTTGCCCCTAGATGGAGAGCAGATGCTAGAGGTTGTATCATGGGTATGACGCAGTACACGAAACGTAAACATGTTATACGAGCATTCTGTGAGAGTATAGGTTTCCAACTACGGGAGATACTAGAATCTTTGTTGAACGATATGGATATGGAAAAGGTTCCGTACATATGCGTTGATGGGGGTATTGCGAAAAATGTGGAATTACTGCAAGTAATATCGGACATCGTTGATACACCACTAGGTTTGTGTTATGTTTATTCGACATTTATATGTTCAGAGGCATCAGCTGTTGTAGAAACGACTTCTGCGGGAGCCGCCATTTTGGCTGGTATCCAAGCAAAAGTTTGGGAGGACCTAGAGCACGTTAGACAATTTATCTGTGACCGGCCTAGGAAGTGGGTACCGCAAATGACAGAGGCTGAACGGCAAAAGGCAATCAACTATTGGAATCTCGGTGTAAATCGGTCCATGTTATGGCAAATATAAGATACAGTGAAGGTGGGGGCAAATAACCCAAGATAAATCAGCAATATCGCTTCGATAGATGTATGAATCCAACGTATTAATCATTTATAGAGTAGCCACTATCATTGAAGCATGTATCACTTGAGTGAAATTAGGAATTTATGCTTTGTCTGCAGCGGAAAACGACGATAAGAGTATGGTATCTCATTTGACTTGTGTTGTATCCTGAGTTCTTCCAAAAGGGGAATGTATTTTCGTTTCAGTTTAAATTATGACCAATAATTAGATAATTTTACAAGGTTAGCATGTTTAACGTACTTCTGTTTGAACTAGATATATGTGTTTGATTCGGATGGCCACTACCACTTAACGGATCTGACAATATTACATCAGTGGCTTATCTGAGTGCTGAAAAACCTCATTTCGTTTTGTAGGATTTTGCCAACAAAGGTGTATATAGAGGTTTTGAAGTACATTAAAAGCAATATGAATATTATCACTTTTATAATAGATTGGCACCATAGGATTTACCATAGCTGTCAAAAGGTGAAGGGATAGATCTAATTGTTAGATGACGACAATCCAAATCGTTTGATATGTTTACAGATTTAGAATTTTGTCATTAACCCAATATGTACTTGTTGGGTAGTTTGCCCTACATATACCTTATTGATCCGATGGTTACATTACCATGATATGCGCGACCACAATACACATAAAAACTGTGTCTATCATCCTATGGGTGTAATAGTCATAATATCATCGTGATGTTCCGATGCGTCCTTTGTCTACTCCGCATCAATCTTTTGGTTTGCTACCCATTTATTAACCAAAATATGCAACGTACATGGAATGAACGTAACCGCCTCTATGTAATAATTATGTAACCAAGTGTTGCATTTTAGATGTATATGTGTATTTAGCATGGAATATCTGTTTACCGATGAGTTCAATCATGCGGTCGTTTGACGCAGAGTTGATGTACCTCCTGCCATAATTTTGGAGATGTCTGGTATTATCAAGTGCATGTAGACAGCGCAAGCGCATTATATCAGCCGAATTGTGCTTTCAAAGTCAATTAAAAATTTTACAATAACTATGTATTGCATCATTACACCTCTTGTCATTGTAATGATCATACATCATTTTCTTACATATCCACCAACCAGTTCAAGCTTTACATTCACCTGCAAACGTTTCATTCATAGACACATGTATCTGAATCAACGTTAGCACAGGGACCACGTGTTTTGATGATTCAATGTGTTGCTACATGGAGACAAACAGATATGTGCACATGATATTATTTATCAGGATATTTGTATATACTATGCACTCGAATATATGTATCCAGCACAATCCGTTAAACACTCAACCATGAATATTGTACATTAAACCATATTTCGCTTAATAATGACAGTCATGAATATGCGGCTGGCTACCGCCGCCATTGCACATAAAACCATCTGCGTGCTTCTCATTGCAGGTATAAACAACACCATTTTATATTAATGTTGCTTGCAGTGTATGCCCAAATAGCGTTCACAGTACGTACGAT
Source organism: Babesia ovis (assembly GCA_023705535.2). Classification (NCBI taxonomy): domain Eukaryota; phylum Apicomplexa; class Aconoidasida; order Piroplasmida; family Babesiidae; genus Babesia; species Babesia ovis. The sequence continues at coordinate 217,727 of BLIY01000020.1, forward strand.
GGAAAAAAACCCTCAAATAAGAAACCATACGACAATACCATTTGCAGTGCCACCCGTAGGATGTGGTATGTGGTCTCCGTGGAACTACTGTGATAATTCAGGATACCAGTTTAGATGCCGACGGTGCCTGGTAAAGATAAATGCGCCACATCCACCTTCGA